>JAHUTI010010017.1:0-43632 GCA_036250305.1 Ataeniobius toweri | reverse complement strand
CTGAGGAGTGTGATCCCCCTGTAGTTGGAACACACCCTCCGGTCCCCCTTCTTATGAAGGGGGACCACCACCCCAGTCTGCCAGTCCAGAGGCACTGTCCCCGACCGCCACGCAATGTTGAAGAGGCATGTCAACCATGACAGCCCCACAACATCCAGAGATTTGAGGTACTCAGGGTGGATCTCATCCACCCCCGAAGCCTTGCCACCGCGGAGCTTTTCAATCACCTTTTTCCCCCACAGCTAATTTAAAAGTGTACGCACCTGTTTTATAATATATCATCACAAATGGTCTTGTCTGTCCAGTGCTGATTAGAAATCTTCAGAAATCTGTTGACAAAGGCAGTAAGTAAATCAGGTAATTAAATAAATTAAATAAATTACGATGCAGTCTGTCACTTGCCATGTAGGGGACACAACAAACGTGTGGAAATAGGTGCTGTGATAGAATACGTTCAAAATTGGGCTTTTTGGCCTAGATGCTAAATGCTTTATGTGGCAAAAAACTACCAACATACCCAGCAAGTTCTTTGGTGGTGGCAGCTTCATGCTGTGGGACTGCTTTTCCTCAGCAGAGAAAGGTCAACTGGTCAGAGTTGAAGTAAAGATGGATGGCAAGGCAATATCGGAAGAAAATCTGTTAGAAGCTGCAGAAGGACAATGGTCCAGTCAAAGTCCAGAACTAAATACAATAAAAAAAAAAGCATCTGTTGTAAAACTGGGAAACTGCTCCACTCTCCATTCAATGTGATTGCGCTTGAGGCATTTTGCGAGGACAAATGGGCAAAACATTTAGTCTCTAGACATGCAAAGCTGCAATAAACATAACCCAAAAGAGTTGTAGGAGTAACTGCTGGAAAAGGTGTCTCCTTGATTTTTTTTTTTTTTTTGTAAAAAAAAAAAAATACTGAAAACCGTTTTTATTTTGCTTTATTTTGTGTTGGTCTATCACATAAAATCCAAATAAAATATATATACACGTTTGTGTTATGAACCTTAGGTGTTTGAGTTTTGGTTTTCTTGTCATTTATGTTCTTTAGATCTTGCCATTTTCAATTCATTTTCATGGATTCATTATTGTTAGTAAAGTGTTTCCATATAGCTCATTCCTTTGAGTTTAGGTTCTTAGTTTATTATTGTGTTCTGTTCTTTGTGCATTTGGATTTATTTCTCTCAGTCCACTGTTAGTCTTTTTTCCTTAGTATTATGTTTCTTTGTGTCTTAGCTCTGCCCCCTCTGTGTTAATTAGTCTCCCTCTCTCAGTCTCTCTGTGTTCCTTCTGTCTCAGATACTCCATTGTCCTCTAATAAACTCACTTGCCATCGATGTTATTCTCCAAACTTCCCTCAGTATTTAAGTTCACTGGTTTTCCCAGTTCATTGCTGGATTCTGTTGCTCCATTAGACTGCCTGTTACTCTGTTTATCCATTTCTCTGTCTGTGCTCCATGTCCTGTTCTCATTGTGCCTGGCTGTAAGCTTTGTATTTTTTCATTGTTAAATCCTTTAGTTCACAATGCTGCTCCAGAGTTTATGTCTGCAATTTAGTCCTGTTACAACCTCACAACCCATGACAATTTGTGGTTGTAATGAGACAAAATGTTAAAGTTCAAAACCTGTGAAAACTTTTGCAAGCCCCTGTAGATGAAGGCAATTAAAAGAGCCGATTTTTACTGACTTGATGTGTTTACATAATACAGCAGTTATATTAAAGACCTGCAGATGTCTAAACTCTGGAAGTAAAAGCCATGTGAACATGTGAATGTGTAAGATGATACATTCCTTCACAGCACCTGTTCTGTCAGTGACTCAGCCAATCTGCTGGCTTAGCTACACCGGCTGACATGCTCTATGTCAAGATTGGCAAAGGTGCTTATGGCTGACATACAAACACACGCTAACACACAGTCTGAAGCGAACCGTGCTATGTTATATAATCCTGACAATTCTGAAAATGAGAGATATGCAGCTTGCTTTTGTTAAGCCACTACTTTGCCTGGAACAAGAAAAGCTGATTTCCTTTTTGACTGCCGGAAACTACACAAATAAACCAACAAGCCACAAAGAGCCAGAAGCATCAGTCTGGTCACTTTTATCATAAAAAGAAAAGAACTGAAGGCAAGCAGGATCATGTTCAATTCAGATATTATTTTAAATGACAGCACTGAAAAAGTACAATGAAGGTTTGTTTGTCTTCAGTTCTTCATTAAAATATTACATAAGATCAATAAAAAAGGAGATTTTACACAGAAATGTTGGGCTTCTGAAAAGTATGTTCATTTACGGTATTTTATAGGACTTGTGGGCTGCCCAGAAGCTCCGTGGTCAGCACTGTTGCCTTGCAGCATGCAGGTCCACAGTTTGAATCTCGACCTGGGTCTTCGTGCATGTAGTTTAAATATTCTTCCCGTGCATTTGTGGGCTCTCTTAGGGTACCCCTGCTTCCTCCCACAGTCTAACTGTTAGGTTAACTGGATCCTCTAAAGTGCCCTTAGGTATGACAGTGTGTGCATGGTTGTCTGTCCTGTGTTGCCCTGTGATAGACTAATGAACTAATGTTCTTTTATGTGCAGTATTTTCTCCTTAACTTAAAGGTTGAATTGTTTCAGGATTTGTAGTGTGTAGTGTTTCTGCAATTTTATGTCTGAATAACAAGCTTTTTCACACTCAGATTAGTGCCGTTCTTGCTTACCTTCTGGCCCAAATTAAACGTGTAAATCCTCACTATAAAACTACGGCAGATAGTTAAGTTCAGACATTAGGTAAAAAATGTCCAACAGCCTATGATTTCAAGTCTTGAAAATCTAAGTCAAAGTTTTGAGTCTTTAGAGTGTAAGTCAAGTCATGAATCTTTAGAGTCTGAGTGTCCAACTCCAGTCCTCAAGGGCCAGTGTCTTGTAGGTTTGGGTTGTGTCCCCATTTCAAAACAATTGATTCAAACGTTTAAATTGCCTTCTCTTGTGATCAAACTCTGCAGAGGCCCGGTAATGAATTATCATTTGAGCCAGTCTACGTTAAACCAGGGAAAGGTCAAAAGCATGCATGATACCGCCCCTTGAGCACTGCATTAGAGGGGGAGACCAAGTCAAGTCTTTGTTTTTATGATTAAGTCCAATGTACGCAGGATTCTGAGTCTAATTAGGAGACTCATGACGACAACTGTGGTGCATATTGCACTGAACATCATTTTTTTTTTTTTTAGGTGGATGGAGTGAGAAAAAAAATTAATGGTCGATTCCTTTTTTCACATTGGCTTTTATGTGACCTTTTTTAAATATTTTGCTCTACTTCAGCAATGAAATCATAACATCAAATTTCTAATCCTAAAGTCTAAAAATGGCCCTAACATCCTGCCCTGTTTATTCCAACAAATGTAAATGCATTAGATTATGCAGTTGTAAACATGTTTTTCACTGTCATCCAGTGTCACAAAAGGAAAACAGTTTATCTTCTCACACACACAAACACGTACACAAACACCTCAGGTCCTTCCAGTGACATTGCCTGCAACAACCAGAGGGCAAAGTGTGCATGTGTGTGTATCCACGTGTGCACAGTGCAAACAAGACTGCGTGTGCATCCGTGTCTCTGTTCATGGAGAGGAGCACGTCATGTTTACACAATGTGACAAGCAAATCTATAGTGTAGTGGAAGAAAAAAAAAAAACGCCCAACCACTGAAGTCTTCAGCTTCAGAATTTGAAAAGATAAGTCGTCTATAAACCCCACCTCAGATGTGACATTTCTGGGTCTCTACCAGCATGGAAAAAATGTGTAAGATTCGTAAAAGTGAAGTCAAGCAACTCACAGGGATTCTGGTGTTTTATGAAACTGTCAGTGAGTCACTTGTGTTAAGGATTTCAGGTTTAAATGAGCCAATTTGTTCCAGTTGTATGGGACGCTTCCTTTAAATACACATTGTGACTATTTGTAGACCTTCATTGTTGCTATACATAATATAATTCCTCCTGCAGTAAACAGAAATCGTGGCAAAGTGCCACTGACACTACTGCAGCACATCCTGTGTGTGTATGTGGAGCAAACCTGTGCACAAGGATTGAAAGTAAAAATTATGACATATTTAGGTTGTTTGGCCATTAATGGAGCTTAAAACCAAAGCAGGAGATGTGAATTAGAGTCCAGTTTTAACCTCGTCGGGATTGGGCAAGTGATGCTAGCAAAAATAAAAGATTTAGTTCTTCAACCAAGTGTCTAAAAGGAAAACAGAACATTTTTCCAACAAACAGACCCATTATTGGACCATGATAGTTTTATGTTTCGGTCTGAAGACAATACCCTATATACAGTAATTCAACACATTATCAGACAACATAAATATTTATATTGAGATGACACTGTACAGTACAATTTAAGGTACGTTATCAACTCCTAGGAAAACAAACTTTTGACTCAGTACAGTATCTGTAGCTGCTGCTTACAGCTAATTAAAACACAACCTTTAAGATTAGATTACATCAGACCAATAGAAAAACATTGTTAATCCAGAAATTACATACATTCCTATTTATTCTTAATATAATAAAGAAAGTCAAGTTAAGGTTATTATTCCAGTTCTGTTTATTATGAATTCCACTACAAAACAAAATCTGTAAATGACAACTATCTAAATCATTCCACACCAATGCAGTGCAAGAATGGCTGCATAATTATGACGTATAAGACCTTGAAGGTCCAGGCATGCTCTTAAGTAATTTTAACTGTGTTTGATCATTGCAGCTCAAATAGATTTGTCAAAGCTAAACTCGACAGTGCTACATTGAATAGTCCTTAAAACATTTTGAGTTGTATCAAAAGTTTATTCAATTTTTGAAAATGTAGGACGAATGTTTTCCGTCCTTTTTTTTTTTAAATTGGGACCCTCCTGTGGGGTGAAGCAAAAAAAAAAAAAAACTAGGTAGTGCTTAGAAAAATCTATCTTTGTCTGAATTGATTTATTACTCATTCTTAAAAAGTCTGATTTGGGATATAATCACTCAGTTTTTGAATTTTAACACATGAGAACTTCATAGTTTTCTCCAAAATAGGCCACATCTGGTCTTTTTCTCACACTTCAAAAATCTATGATTGCCATGGCTTGTAAGCAAACTGAATAACATATTACACTCCAAAAAAGTATATATGCTAATAACAAACAAGACAGTATAACCATCTTATATGAAATGTTTTTGTCCTTATGTAAAGCACTTTGAATTGCCTTGCTGCTGAAATGTGCTATAACAAAAAAACTTGCCTTGACAAAAAAGTATCACAGAAGAAGAGATGTTAAGAACTCAACATCCTGAATAAAAGCAGCTGTACTAGAATGAATACATACTTTAATGGCTTGTGCAACCAAAGTGTGAAGTAAGCAGCTGTTTAAAGTGCATGTGATATTAACATTGATTTTCTTTCATGGTTATGAGAACATAGTATAATATTTTATGTGCTGAGTAAGAACAATACTGGTCAGTGGTCCAAAGCAGTTTCCAGCTTATGGCATCGCTTCAAAACCGCTGATTCCATTAGAACGACTTCTAGCAGGCAACAATAAACCAGGGTTGTCATTTTTGAACAGTAATAACAGTACTGGATTATTCTGAGCCCAGTATATAACCTATAAATGCTGGAGGAGGTATCTTGCTGGATATGACCTTGTCATAGTAAATTCTGATGCAAAGGAAAAACTGAAAAAAAAGCAGCCTCACGATTTATATAGTTGAGTCAGTAATGAATGACACCCCAGTCCTTAAACACATAAAACTTGCTCCGTATTAACACCAGATTATATTATGTCAAAGGCAGCAATACTTGTGACGTTTTGCTTATTCAACTCTGCTGCAGCACACTTTTCCAACATGTCAGCAGGTTTTCCTGCTGCCATTCCAATGGGAATCACTTGAAAGAAGCATCTGACTGCCACTGTGCTGTAAGCCACTAAATAGACTCCTGATGCCGTCCCCTGGCTTTCATAGTGTGTAGGGAGCCAGCAGAAATGACACAGAGGAGATAATAGCTAACGTATCACGCTGCACTGATATCAAAGCAACCAAGCTGACAAGGAAACTCCTAATTAACAGAACAGCATAAGCAAGGGGGAGCTGAATTAAAATGTTCTATAAAGCAGTCACCATCTTATTAAGACAATACACAGCTATAAATGTTTACAATGAAATGCTAGTCTTGGACCTAGCCTGATAACCTTAAAGCCATATTTATTTAAAAAAAGCCATACTTCAACATTTTGTATGCTGGTAACATTATATGGTAAAATTGTTCATTTCACACTTTTTATGTCCCATAAATATAACCTGAGTGAAAACAAAAGGGTGTTATAAATCATAATTTCACTAATTGAGAGTGGAAAAAAGCAGCCAAACCTGCCTGGCTCTATGTGAAACTCTAACTGCCACCCGTGTTGAATTCTGGATTAACTGTGATTAACTACATTCTTTTGCAAAGCTGAGTTTTAGCAGATATCTGTAATCCGATTACTCAGGAACTTTAATGCCAGGTGTGAATTGTTGTGGTAAGACAAGCCTACTTGTATTTTATTTAGCCATGATGTCTGTTAACACCAGGTCTAAACAGCTTGTTGATTGTCAGATTCGATCGAACCCTTTGCAAATGAGTCACTCCTTCAGTCCCTGATCATTGGTTGAAATAATCCAGCAAAGTGTTTAAAAAAGCAGATAGATCACCTCGGAGCTTGCTTCTTTGTGTCACTCCCAGTTGTCCACTGTTTGCTTTCCAGTGTCAATCACCCTCTGACACATCAGTGACCAGGATGTTCAATAGAGGCAAAGTTTGGCTATAGTAGCATGCTTTAATACAACTATTTTGTTAATTACCCTGCCATTGTTTTAGTTATATTAATTGTACTGTAGCTGAAAGGGAAATGCAGTTCTAGCTGTTAACCTTCTAACCAATGCTTCAGTTCTCACTCTTAAAGGTTGAAATAAAAAGATGAAATGGAGAGAGGTGAGGCTGATGAAATGAAGAGGAAATATTGATCAGGGTTCTGCCTGTCAAATTTAAGAGTGTAGCATTATTCTTCTATCTTTGGAGTCAACTTACCTGATCAATACTCAATGATCCGACTGTGATATATACTGTGGGGTTTTTTATTTGTTCTTCAATTAAATTAATAAAGGGATATGTCTATTAACCAGTCATAAAAGGTTTTATTTTACACCATTACTTCTATCATATTTCGGGTAATAAGTAGGCTATTGTTTAAATCAGCCTCAGTGAGGAAATTATTTTAACACATCCCAAGGGGCATCCATATCTTGAAATCTGAGTTTGCGAGGCAGATGTCATTAACTGAATCCTAAAAGGAAGTTGGCTTCCTGGATGTTTAGAAAGCTCAGCCCTCCTTCTGTTCCCAGTATCACTCGTATTTCCTTACCTCTTCCTCTTCCTTTGCTTCTCTTTTGAACCCCACCAGCGTCACACCGGGCTAAGAGGAAAGACGTAAGGAAAGAGGAGCAGAATAGGAGCGACTGTGGGGGGTGCTCTTCCTGCACTTCCTACATCCAGCTGTTACAGATCTAAAACAGCTCAGTTCATATACACAGGCACATCCACATGCTTTCTGCAGCACAATTCGATAAAATCTATTAACATTTGCAGCAGACATTTGGAGAATGTCTTGGTAGGATAGTGTTCATTAAAAGACAAACTGACAGTAAAAAGGATTTTATTTATGTGTGTAAAAGGAAAAGCTCTTCCCATAAAATAAATGTCATGGTTTATTATTTTCTATTAGCAATTACGGATCATACCCCACAGTTAATACACCAGGATGTGGTCAAAGTGCTGTCATCTAATATGGGAGAAGCTGAGAGATTTGATCAGAGAAAGCAATCACAATGATTCCTGTAATCTCCATTCAGTTCTCTGAAGAGACTCGAGAAGAATTCTGCAGGTCTCTTAAGGATCCTCCCTGAAACCAACATTGAATAACTTTCTACCCAATCAATGAGTTCAGAAATGCTTAAGATAATTCTGAAATCAATTAAGATAAAAGCTTGTTTTCCATTGCAGAGCAGTTGCAGGAACAGCCTAAGCATGGATTTTTTATTTATTTTTTTTAAATGGTGCATGCTGGTGCAGGGTAGCCTCTATACATCTTTTGTAGTTTTTTTTCTCCCATCAAAATTTTAAAACATTTTTGTTTTGGAAAAAGTAAATTGTTTACTTGACAGAGATAGCTATATGTTGGAGCGATCTTTTCAGATTTAGAGGTCCTTTGATACCTAATTTTACATGAAGTAATAATTATTTGCATATATTTGTAATTACCAAACAAAAAATGTTTCAATTAGATCAGTTTCTTGACACTTGGAAACTGACAGGGCTCTATTCTTGGACTACTTGGTTACACAATAATTTGCATATAGACATAAGCCTAAATGTTATTCTCAAAATGTATGTGGCTGACAAAGTAATTATTGCTGTTCAAAAATAGTTAAGCACCTGCTTATAACACAGGTAGAGTTCCTAAAGGCTCTATTCCTGAGCCACTTTTGTTCAATATTCACATGCTCTTCTTGTCCATGATAATAGTTACTGGCTGGGCATATATGTCCTCCAGCTTATTGCGGAAAACATTGATAAACATTTATTTTTAGTTGAAATATATTACAGCAATCCTTAAATCACTATACTGACTACCTTCTTGTTAAACTTTTGACTCCTTTATATCATTATGGAAAATGATATTTATTCCAGATATACTGTAAAGGTACATGCCTATTTTATCAATGGATCAGTTCATGTTTCCAGTTTTTAGTTGATTTGGTTTTTTTTATGCAATACCTGAATTTGAATGTCTTATATTTCACTGTAATCTTTCTGTTAATGCAAGCTTGCTTTTTGTAATAATGGCTCCTAAACTTAAAAAAAAAAAAATGTCCGGGCTGCCAACGTGACTCTTTGTGTTGTTGACATGAATCAATTACAGCTGAAATGTAACCGTTAAATTCCATTAATCCCGGTCCACCACAACAGGGTAAACGGCTAAAAAAGATTTCATTTTGTTTGATCCAAACCTCAAGGTCATAAATCAATCAGCTCTTATACACAATCCCAGCAGGGATCAATGTAGAGCCAACATGGATGACTGTCGGGTTACACGGTACTCTTTGATCTATTATTAATCATCCTGAGGTGCAGCTTTTTGGTGTGTTTCATCTGTGTGCAAAGAAATGCAGCTGGACCCATCATAAAGGTGTTCTCTGCACAAAGCATAGTGAAGCAAAACAAATCAGTCCTTGGCTGACCTCTTGGGAAAATATTTATTTTACATCTTTGTCATCTGGAATATCATTGTAATAGTCCTTGTCATTAAGTCCTCTTTACTTATTAGTTGGTAATCTGTCACCGATGTGGACAATAAGGAAAAGGCTTTGATTATTCTTCCTCGTGACTGAAGTAGGTAAACACAAACCAGTGAATTAATCCTTTCAGTAAACAATACCCAAGGTACTGCTCTCTGTCTACAGATGCCTGAGCCAACCTTTTGTGTTGCCTGGATACAAGTAAAGAAGGTGTCAGTGTTCTTATTGCTTATGTTCGGAATGAATATATTAAACGTGTGAGCAAACAAAAGCAACAACCAGTTTATCAGATGATGTTGGTAAATTGTTGCTGATAAAATGCATGAATTAGCTATAGAGGAACACTGAAAGTCCAGACAAAATGTGAAATTGTTTTAATGGGATATCAAGGCTATGACCCATATAGTTCGGTAAAATACAAGAATACTTCTTTTAGCCCTTTTATAAATGTGTGTGGAAGTTGAAGTACAGTATCTTGCATTAAAAGCCATAGAGTATCACTCTGTACACTGTCATCTACTGGTCAGTCAGTGTAAATTCATTAAAAAGTACTTCATGTCCAGTCTAGTAGCTAATGCAGTCAACAGTGTTGGGTAGCTTATTTTAAAATGTTAACTGATTACAATTACAAGTTACTACATTAAAAATGTATTATTGTTACATTTTCAACTCAACTAATTATTTTAAGATATTTTGATTACTTTTCAGTGCATTTGGATCTGTCATATGTAGATGGCGCTGTAAATTCAAGTTGCCACCTGATGCGTGGCTACAGCTTAAACTCTAATAGTCAGAAAGTAGCTTATGTTTGCTCCAGTACTGCATTTACGTTATGGCCTCCCATTACACTTCACCCATATGGTTATTTGCTAATAAAACTAGGTTATTTTATGTTTATGCATTTCCACTATACTATAAGTAAGACTAAGGAGTTCTGCAGGGGCCGTTTTATTGTGCGACAATATAACACAATTAAAAAGCTGGTAGCCACAAATGGAACAGAGAAATAACCACTTAAATTTTAATGAGTGCAGTCACAAGAAATGCATGAATTTTAAAAGATTCTGTGTATAGGATGACACCATTGAGACTTTCTTACAAGTGATAATTTCCCCGGATAGAGAACTTACCTCCCAAATATTCTTGGCTCAAACACCAGCTATGCATCAGGGGCTTCATTGCCCTAAAATCTTTAAGATTAATTGCCCAAATTTATTCTATCAGGCTTGAGGGGCAAGAAATATACTTTCATGTTTCTGTTTTAGAAAAACCTCATTCAATGATGTAGGCTGATGCATTTTAAAAATTTTCCAGATGGTTGGGGAAATCCCAAGAGATTGGCAGTGGAGGTACGGTCCCCCCTCCTTTAATTTAGTTTCACTTTTTGGGCCCCCACATCGTGGGGACTTTGAGTTGTTCGTAACCTCATTGAGATTTAATTGCTTTTGGCTGTGGAGCACTTTAGGGAGAAAACTGGCAGCTGTGTAGGGTTCCTGTGTTATGTTGGATGCATGGATGTGTGTGAGTCTCACTTTTACACAGCTTATGAACTTTGTTCCTTCATAAATAAAAACTGGAAGTTTCTTAGCAAAGTCTGTTTTCAGTATGTTGCAGAGCTAAACTCTCATGTACATTTCTTCCATTTAATGACAAGAATTCCTGCTCATAAAATGACTTATAATTTAAAAGATTTAAAGCTGTTTGAGTGGCTTTCAAGTAAAGAAATCTTTTCTCACAAATTCCCTCTTCACTACTCTCGAGCTTGTGCTTTAAAAAGAAGCTGCTTCGCTCCTTTGTGTCTCTGCTTAATAGAAGAACCTTGTTTCTTTCCCCTCAGTGGCTTTTACACTTTTGTCTCTGTACCAGTTGCATCGACCGAGGTGTATACTCGCACTAAGAAAGGCATTCTTGTGATTTCGCCTTGAAATGAATAAATCCTTTCACAGCAGACTGATTTTATCGGGTCTGGGGGAAGCTAAGGTAAAACATGCACTATGAACTCAGCATGCTGCTGGCTGCTCTCTAGTGAATGTTTTCAAGCAGGTTTCTAATAATAGTGCTGGTGTGACTTCTTCCATCTGTGATCCGTCCTCGATCTGTGGCATTGCTCTAAGATGACTGATAGGTGAAGAGCAAGCAGGCTGCATGCAGCTGATAAGAAAGGTCTGCCCAACCTTATGGACCTAACTCTCATCTTTACACTCTGGTTAAATTCAAAAGGGTTTTCCAATATTTTTGTATGCAGCTTCCCACCAACAAAGACTTTTCTTTATTTTATTTTTAACTTTAACTTTTACTTATTTTATTTTTATTTATATATTGTCATTTAGGAAACCGCCTCCAGATGCTTTTGCATTTTCTATGGTTGGGAGTAGTCATTTTCTTCTTTTTGAAGTCTCCATCTCGTGTCAAATAAAGTGAAATCCCAGTGTCCCCCTTAACCCCATCAACATAAGCGACTCACGTGAAGGCAATGTTGATAACTTTCCATATTAAATTAGCAGTGAACGTGAACACTACTGCACTCCTCCCCCAGTGCCTATTCGCTGTCTCACTCAGTCAGATACCAACAGAGGAGTTTCATTAATTAACAATCTCTTGTAGAGCAAATACGGATATAAACAGGTGGGAACATTCACTAATATGGTTTCAGAGGAATAATATAATCATAGAGGGTCCATCTTTCCAAACACTAGCAGGATGATCTGAAGAAATGGCATCTGATTACATATACTAACATATTTAGAGGAGCTCTGAACAACCTTACACAAAATTATAATTACTAACAGGGTTGACTGAGTAAAGCAGATGTGGAACCAAGTCATTACTTTAACTCCACCAATGGGTTTGGGTTCTGCTGTTGTCAGGAGATATATCGACTGTGTTGTGTGTACAGGTTAATCTTGCAGCATCAGAGCTGCAGTGCTATTAAGATAAAAACTGTTTAATTTCATGACTTTTTCTAAGAATTTAAATCTGCTGGGAGGAAAATGTTGTATTTGATTATTAAAGTATCAATTATCTGTGACAGGTTGAGAATGGAGTCCGGCATGAAAATAACTATGTCATAGACCAAGTTATTATCCATTATAAAAGGAGCTCTCTATATTAGTCATTATTTTTTGCACCTAAAATCATACCTAATTGTCTCTCAGCACTGCTGTTAATCCTATTTAGAAGTAGACATTTCTTCTCAGGTGGTTGCTCACCAAAGAAAAGTTTAAGATTTTACTTCCTGGGCAAACGTACAGGATCTTCTACGGTGGCTTTGAATTTAGATTCTTCAATCACTTTCATCTTGATTCCTCATCTGATTGCAACCAATGTAAAACTAAACCACTGATCACAGCAAAAAGGCAGTTTCACTTTGGGGCGTATTCACCATACACTTGTTAAAGCCACCAGTTACCCATTTTGTCATTATAAATCAGTCATTTTCAAACTGTCCTTGTTCTTTAATCAGGTTGCCTCTTATTGTTGTTGTATTGAAAAGGTATACAGTAAATAAATGTCTCATTGTAGCGAGTAATACTGTGATACTATTAGGTTTCACCTGATTCATCTTTTTTTGCTAAAATTAGCACACAAAACTTTATTACTGTTCTACAATATGTTATTGCAAATTTTCTGGTATCTTTATGAGTTCTGAAGATTAATAACTATAATTGTTGTCTTCTTCAATAAAATTACATTTTTGATCTATTTTGTTGAAGTTTTGTTGGGATGGGGGGCCTGAAAATTTGTCGTTCTTCTAAGTGGGGCACACCAGAGTTTTAAGAACCACCGTCATAGGTGCCACTGGAAACCATGTAAAAAGTCATGTGTGTCTTAGGGATACATCTGTAAGATCATTCAAATGGAAAGAAATTTACATTAGCTCATTTTCTTCTTCAATATTCTGAAAATCCCCCACCTCCCTCCCTTTGATTTGAAAGCAGCCATCTTCTTCAGGACTTTAAATGCCAGCAGGCAAGTTCTTAACCAAGACCTAATGTAAACAATTAAGATCTTGAAGTTTGTTTTTTTTAACAGATAACTGACCTTATCAGGAGGTTGATCACCTTCCAAGAATGTTATGGTAATGATGTCATGTAGCCACCCGCTGCGTCATCACCTCATAAAGCACCTTAATGAGTTCTCACTGAGGATTAGAAACGTGCAGGTTTATTAGTAATCAACCTGTGACATTATACTGATGTGTATTTCTGAGTATGTTGAGTTTGGATTGAACAAGATTTATCCTTCACTTTCGCTGCCTCTCCTTTGCTCCTCCATCCTCACACACAACCTTTGGAAGACCCTCTGCTGAACTCATGTTTCTGAATACATCACAGTCCATTAACAAACAGATACTGCAGGGATGTAATTGTGGTTTAATAGCCTGAAACAGGAGAGGTACCAAATGAAAGTTTAATTTAAGTGGGGATCATTAAGTGTGAGAGATTTTTAAAATGTGCATTTACAAGACGTTGCTTTGACGTTATCATTACCTCAAACTTATTAGTTTTTTCCCCAACATAACTAGCAAAAACATGCACTGAAAGCCAAACTGCAAAGCAGCAAAAACTGAAAAAAATGACAGTCGAGGTTCATACACAATTTTTATGTCAAAACATCTGTTGCCACACTGATTATTTACAGTTATTACAGGTATTATTTGCCACTTTAAATTAATAAAAGTTTTTAGGCTTTAATATGAAATCTGCAAAAATGTATGGATGAATAAGTAGAAGATAGATGGATGGATGGGTTAATACATTTATGGAAGAATAAAACAGATGTATGAATAAATGATAAATAAATAGATGAATAAATAGAAAAACAAATGGATGAATGGATGGATGGATGGATAAATGATTTTAAAAAAAGACAAATCGATGGCTGAATAAATAAATGGAGGGATGGATCAATAGAAAAATATATCAATTGATGGAAAAAAACTAATGGATGGATGGGTGAAAAATTATGAATGTATCAATGGATGATGAAGGAATAAATGGAGAAAACAAATGGATAGATGAACAGAAATAAGGAAGCTGCATAGATTGCTTAATAAATAGATGGATGGATTGAAAAGTGATAAAGTTATTACTTTTCCATTCCAGGCTTTAGAAATAGGACAAGGAATAGAATCAAGAAATAAAAATATGGTTCCATGTTTTTTTTTTATTTTCCAGTCCATGCCTGGAAAATACTTAAATTCCTTATTTTTCAATGCTGCAAAGAAACCAGATTCTCCTGCGTTCTGTGGTGGAAAAAGCTACTCCTTAGAGGACAACAATGTGCATGTTACAAAGTACTATCTTTTATTTAATTTCTATGGAAATTAAGTTATTGTTTTGTCAAAACAAACGCTGCACTACAGCTGGTAATTGATAAGCATCTTTGGCTCATCAATGCCACAGTGGGGGTTAGTGGGAGGGGTGTCAGACTCATCCAAAGCTGATTCATGCTAATCAGGGCAGGTGGGAGTCCTGGGTGCTTTTTATTATTGGTGAAGTAAACACACTCAGCAGGAGGGAGAGTCGCTCTTTGTGTCTCCTTTACACACATACACACACACATACATGATGTTTGTGGTGCTCTAGTTTCTCTCATGTTTAGCATTCAGTTTATGGAGCTGCTGGAAGTTCACTAACCAATAAAACTACACTGTGCTGATTTCACTGAGTTTGGATGGAATTTGGATTAGCCGTGACCCAAGTGTGAGTGCCAGAGCCAAGTCTGGGGCTGGTTTGACAGGAAGCAGTGATGACTGAGGTTAATGAGGGTAAAGCCTGGAGGAGAAACTGCTGTTAAAAGATGGCCAGATGAGGGGAAAGAGGAGGCGAGTCATGCAACACAATTTGCTCCTGCTGTGCCAAATTTGCATTCTTTAATATCTTCATCTGACCATTTACAGGAGCTCACCACTGCTTCATGTTAGTTAATGGTTGAAAAAAAAAAAAGTTGAACCACAGGTTTTGTTTGGTGCAGCCTTTAAAAAGACATTAAAATCGTCTGGTCCTCAAAGAAACTTAAAAATGGTTTAATACAATCACAGATGAAAGGAATAATTAATAACTAGGGGTATACTGATCCATCCAACTGGTGTGATAGATTCACAAGAATGAGAACAGACATGATTTCCACATTGTTCTGGGGTAAAATACAAACCCCTTTTTTCTTTTAGAAAGAGTGAAATTTCATGGTTTCTGCAAATCGGTGTAGAATATTCTAGTCCAGGTTTATCTAGAGCAGGGGTCTGCAACTCCAGTGCCGCATGTGGCTCTCTGGCCCCTTCACAATGGTGTCTATGACCACAACTGATATAGAAACCAGTAATGTTTTTAAAGACAGATGCAATAGGATGGCTGGTTTTAACAGTTCTCTGTTTTTATGCAGTCTCCCCTTAGAATTTCTAAAAGAGATTGACTGTAATGGCGCATGGATAATTTTTTCTCTAGGCGATTTTAATAGGCTGCAAGTTATGCATTCTCTTTGGGTGGTACCAGAATTCCTTCATTTTTCAAAATATGGAAATGACTCACTTGGCTAAAAAAATAAAGATTTTTATCTAATTTTACAAGATTGAAGCTTTTCTTTGTACTAAAACACAAGCATAAAACAAAAAAAAATTATAATTAATAAAAGAAACATAATTTTATATATTAAATGTTGTTCAAGTACTAGGCTGCCTGTGAGTGCTTTAGGATAAGGCGGGGCCCCGGCAGCACCCACAGCTCATTGAGAAGAGTGGACAAAATGAGCTCTCTCATTAATAATCGGCAATTATAGCAGCTACCTAACTAAACATGGCAACAGAGTTGCTAAGCTAGCAAAATTGGCCCACACTCACTTCAAAACATATTTCATTTAGTGCCCTTGGGAAGCTCTTAAGCAGAGACAAAATGTAGCACAGTTAGCAGCTATTGGTTAATTAATTGTATCTTGTCACCATCAATTTTTTTCCTACACAATACTCCAAAAGCTGACAGACTATCGATGTAATTGTTTTAGAGGCTTTTGTAATGTTCTAGCTTACAACAAGGGAACTCAGGAATTACTTTCATTCATACTTTAAGCTACCACTCTCAGACATGTAGATACAACATTGTGAAATGTGAAACGCTCACCTTCTCCTTCCAGGGTTGTTCATAGAGAAGACTCTTTCCCAGACAAAGTCACCCGTCGAGAGGAAAACGCCAGTCCACACAGACTTCACTGTAATGAGAAATAGTATTGGGTTTTAATTTCACAAGATCTATTACCCCAAGTAATGACATTTTATTTGGAGTGCTAGTTTACTTGAATCTAAACCTTTTGCAGTAGTTCTGTTTGACTTGACCAGTTTCCTCACATGGTTGTAAAGAATTCAGCGGTTTCTGGTGATATTGCTTCAGTTCATTCAGTTTCTGGGGGGATACTCATGCATTTGTTACACTGGATTCCACTCCAGCATTAATTTATTATAAACCTTCGACTTTGGGCCATTTTGACTCATTGCATCTTTTTCGAGGTCTTGTTAGATTTGCTGCTGTGTTCAGGGTCATTGCCCTGTTCAAAACCCGGTTTGGACACTTCACCTCACATTTGTCTCAGGAATGCTTCAATTGCTTTGTTCACAAAATATTTCTGGAGTGTGACAAAAAAAAGACACCCTCCCCAATTTAAGCTGCCTCTGAACATTTATTGATTACAAATCAATATGGTCACATCCATTTACAGGCATAAGAGGAAAAAAAAAAAAAAAGAGGTGGTACAGCATTATTGGGGAGCACCATTTCCTTGCTACTGTTCCTTTTTAAACATATGAGTGTAGTCATATTCATGCTTCTGATGTTACCTTGTATTTTATCCTCCATATAAGGAAATTTTGCATTTTAATCATTGTTTTCCTGGCTGGTGGCATAAACAGAGGTGTACCAGCAGTGGGTTGATTTCAACCCTCCATGTCACCTTGGCAACAAGTGCTGGTCATTTGGCCTTTGAACTTTTTGTGTTTCTATAACCAAATTTTTGGGGGTCTTCCAGAATTTGTATTGTACAGACTGTTCAATTTGTACCCCTTTGAGGATGTTTTGTGCCCACTTTGAGAACTTGTTAATGTACCTTTCTACAATCTGCTCACATGAGGAGGTTCCTCAGTCATTTTGGTTTTATCTGATCTGGGTTAATAATTTTTAGCCAGATTCAACTGGCCAAATCAAGGATGAGAACCACAATCAGTAGGAACAAAGGGTAATCCATCCTTTAGAAAATATACTGTTATGTACAATTATATGTGAGATTTTACTATCATGAGAAATAAACTGATATGCAATAGTTAAGTCCATGGGTACAAAATGGTTTCTTTATGCAGAACAGGAGGATCAATGGCAACACATTGGTACAAAATGGTGCTAATAAATGTTACAAGCAGAATAAGGCAGCTATCGTTCTAAATTTTAACCTTAGCAATTTGTGTGTAAGGAAATTACCAAACTGGAAACAGTGACCGCTGGGACTGGTTTGGCAAGCAAGAGAAAACAATGCTATAGTTCAGTCAAGGTTGAAGTATTCTTCAGCATAGCAGCAGCTTCTTGTCCTGGTCACCCCAAACAGCTCCTTCCAGTGCCCCACTGTGCTGTGAGCTCATCCTGAGGTTATCAGTTCTGTTTTAATAAAAAGGTGTGTATTCCTCAAATAGTTTTCTTCCAAAAACCTCTGTGTGTCCTGTCCATGGCATTCCTCTCAACTCTCAGTGCTTTTCTGCAGCCACTCACCGGCTCCACAGGTGGAGCTCATCAGCCTAATCAAGGCAGCACCTGCACCAGATGGTGCATTCACTGCTTCAGGACATTTGAGTACCAATAGAGCACAGCTACATCACTTGTTTCTCAGCCAACAACAGTAAAAAATGTAGGGGAAATTATATTCTTAAAAGAGGCAAACTGACCTGGAGCCAACTATGTTTATTTCATAAATCTTATCTAGTTGTCTATTTTATTTTGTTTTTTTGAATGGGCCAATCCATACAGTGTGTCAAGGTGATGCACCACCATGTCTAAAAGTAGACGTGAGGTGTTTGTGCTCTTTTCTTGTTTCTAAATTTGGCTAAATATCCCTATTTTGGGAGAGCTTAGCCATTTTTAATAAACAACAATCACAACTCTGATTTCAAGTCCTTTCTGTGTGGATTCTGCAGCTCCAACTGGAGCTCTCACTCTTCACTTTGTAAAAGCAAAGTTTAAACAATGCATCAGATTTATACTTTGCAGACTAAAAGGCAACTTTAGAAATCTCAGACTCTTAATTTAAAAGTATACTCAAAATATATATATGAACACAAAAAATCGTGAAAAATCTTCACAGTTATGGACTTTTTGTATGACAAAGAGTTTTGTTGGTGTATCTTCTTATGTGTCCACATCAGCCTAACAGATATTATGCCTTTTGCTTTAGCTCAGTGCGTAAGTTAAACACAAGTCAAAATATTAGATTTATGCAGAACCAACAAGTATAAATAAACTCTTTTTGGTTCTGACCACATCTGTTGGAGGATAACTGACAAGCTTATTTAGCATTGACTGACCATACAAATTAACTCATCCATGTTTCCCGGAGTTCATTACGCAATGTGCTCGCTATTAAGCAGATGTTTTCAGAGCTCAAGCAGGCGACTGGGACTCTCCTGACATGTTAAAACATATGGTAAATCAGTCAACATTAGGCCCCAAACCAACAAGAGCAAGTTAGAGAGGAAATATGCTGGAGGTCAGGGGTCTGGATGTGGCCTGTAGTGAGGAATGGCCATATGGCAAGCCAAACAGAAAGGAAAAAAAGGTGAAAATAATGGAAAAACTAAAGTAATCCAGTTTCCCGAAAGCACAGAAATGTGAATAAAATAGATAGTTAAAAGGAATGTGAAAATAAAGTTGATGTCTGAGGTTTAAGCTCCTTTCTTGCCAGAGTAAAGATCTGGCACTATTCATCTTGTTGGCTAACTCTGCACTTATTAAAACACGAGTTATGAACGTTCACCACAGAAACATTCCACCAAGGAGCACAATGAAAAGACCTTTTTTCTGTTCTCACAGTCCTGCTCCAAACAAAATACCCAATGGAGTGAGGCACTGAACCAAAAGGTTTATGGTTTTATTGAAATATGAGCTGACTGGTGGATTGCATGAACACTGCAGTGAAACGCACCAAGTACATAGTAAATTATCAAAAAAACCTTTATATTAACACATAGTTTTGTCCTGTATAGAAATGCATGTGAGACGTTTAGGATTACTATGAAAAAAATCTCATTGATATTCAGATTCCAGCTTCTTTCAGCAGTGGTGCTCTTAGAAGTTTTAATAACCGCTAGATGGAGGAAGAAAAAGGAGGACCGCCTGCCTGGAAAGTCCCAAATCTCAGTCAAAAGTTTCCACTTTTTGGATAATTTCTCATGTTTTGAGGGTTCTTTGCAGGACCAAAGCGAAACAAGAGCTCAGGAGCCGCATGATAAGTTAAAGGATTTAATAATAACAAAGAAAAACGTACAAACAGGAATACGAGCAGAACTGTAGGACATGGAGGTATGACGGAGATACCAGCGCTGAGAGATGAAAACCAGAGCTCAAACACAGGGGGAAACTAGGAGAAAGGCATGGTAAGCAGATGAGAGCAGTCAGGTGGGAATGAGACCAATGAAAGCTGAGAGCTGAGAGAGAATAAAAGACACAAAACCTGAAAAGAGATACACAGAAAGACTGGGAAGAATCTAACAGAGGATCCTAAATGTACAAGAACACAAGAATGAACTAGGAAACAAATGGAATGAACTATAATGGCAACACTAAAAAGAATATAAACAACAGAAATTAAGAAGGAAAGATATATAAAGAAAAGCACAACTCAAACACCTAACATCTGAGGACCATACCATAATTACTTTTAGACGACATCATGTTCTCACTAGGTGGTATCAACTGCCTTACACGCGACTGCTTTATCTATTGAAAAACCAGCCTTAATATGTTTTAGGGTCCTTTTGGAGCATCTGGTGGACTCCAAGTTTCAATCATCCCGTTGTTGTTTGAGAGTAAGTTGAAGAATCTGCAGGCAGTCCTCCATTTTATTATTTCACCCATCTTGCATTGGACCAGTACCAAAGGAAAGCAAAACACTGGTACTGGTCCAACACACCACCATGCTTCAAGGTTGGTTCAGTGTTCTTAGGGTTGAAAGCCTAACAACACATTTCTTTGTAGTGTCTGCCAACAACAGCGAAAAATATTTGTTTGCAGCAAAACTGTTGCACTGCATTTAAAACCATGCATCATTTTGTTTCATCCCGCATGACGCCCCAACAATGTGTCTGTTTTCTAACACTCTTTCAGATTTTTATTGAAATACAATTTTAAAATCCATGTATGCTTCCCCAATTATGCACTACTTTGTGTCTCATAAAATCCCAATAAAACACACTGAAGTTTGCGATCATAATCCCAAGGCACCGCAGAGCCATGACCAAGAAAGGGTTACCACCATAAAAATCAATCAATCAATCAATCAATCAATCAATCAATCAATCAATCAATCAATCAATCAATCAATCAATCAATCAATCAATCAATCAATCAGAACAGTCCCTTGAATTCTAATATATCTACAGCTGTAAAATAAGTACACCAAGAACTTACTGCTCTTGAATAAATATTTTGAATATGTTAACTGATAATCAATTTGTAAATATGTTTTACTATAGAAATAAATGCCAATAAAGTCAAATTAGTTATTAGATAAATAAGGGGTGAAAAATGATGGCAAATAAAGAGAAGAAGTGGGCCCCATGCCTGCCCTGGTCTCCAATATGAATACATCTGCCACTGCCTTAAATGCAATCCATATTAGCCTGCCCTACATTTGCAGTTAATAAGGTCTTATTCCACACATTTGTGGGGCTTAGTCAGCTGCTCCTGCATGTAAACACCTCCCCTGTCACCATATTAAGTCATCGTGAAAGATGCAGCAGGAGAGCTCACTTATCTTGGCATCTAAAGCAGTGTAGAAACGTCTTACAAAGATGAGTTTTGATTAAAAGTAACCCTGTAGAAAATCCTAAAAGATGTGACAATAACAGTGTAAGTGCATGACTAAAGCTTTTGCCAGTAGTCTTGAGAATCAGGCTTTTAAATCCAGTCTTGGTCATGATATCAAAAACTTATAAGAACTACAGTAATTGTATTTTAGTCTCATTTTAAGTAAAGTTCTCGGCCTTGCTGCCAGGACGAGCCCCTCCTTCTGATGTCCCACACACAATCAAACACAAGCCACTCCCCCAACGAAGCTACTTCTGCTAAAATATTAAAAGAAACTGCTGACAGAAAATATGGAATCAACCCTAATCAGCGTAAGATACTCCTGACCTGCTTTGACCACTTTACATATTGTGCTTTTATGCTTATCTCAAGTTGAACTGGGTCCTTTTTGTGTTTTTGCAAATATAATAAAGGCTTCATGAATTTTAAACTATCTTTTAAGGAATTTCTGTTCAGTATAGAATTATCAGTCGAAATATTTTTGGATTTTTTGCCTTGCGTTGTCCCCTAGGCCATGCAACCCTGGGCAGAACACCACATCTCCCATATCAAAAAATGATCCTGGTAAGCCTACAGTCTTATTCTTTACACTGTTTCTTTGCTGTGCTTTGTCAGCATTTTTAGATCAAGCCTCTTTTGCACTAGTATATACAAAATGAACTAAAAGCTTGTCATTAAACCCAAGCCGTCTGCAGGTCTCAGAGCCACAGGGAACACGTTCTTCTCTTCACCCTCTTTTCTCAAGACCTCCAGCCTCAGTCCAATACCGTTCTTTTTTCCAAAGAGAAAAAAAATCCCCTATTGTTTAACATTGAGTCTGTCTATACATTACAGCTGAGCATGACCGATTGTGTGAGGCAGGAGGATAGAGGAGGAAACAATGAACCACCATCTTAGATCTATTGATCTCACACTCCCAGTGTATGTCCGTCCCAGCTGGTCATGCAGGAAGAGTGGGGGTTCACCAGATTTAGGCTCAGCTCCCTAAAAAAATGTTGTGTGAGAATCTTCTGATTCATTGAGCTGAACTCACTTCCACCTCAACCTCAGCTTCACCCGGTTTAATGTTGAAGAGTGGATTACACACATAAAAAGCAATATGGTGTTGATAGATTGTCATTCAAGCAACATGGAGTTTCTGGGTCTGCCTAACGGTTCATCTAAAAAAATTTAATTTCCTAAACAAGATGAAAAAAGAGACTTTCTGGCCCTGGAACGATGGTGATGGATAACGCTTTCCCTCTCTAAGCCTGTTACTGCTGACAGATTAGGAAATGTATTCTGTTTTGCAGTGGAGAGTGGTGAAAGAGTCTTTGGCTTAATATTAAAACTATTTATCAAAACTGTATTCGTGGGATATGGTTTAAAATGCTGTTTGGGTAACTCGGTTCACAATTAAATAAGCCTTCAAAATGACTAAAACTTGTGATTTTAGCAGCTTTACGTTAATAACCTTCCAGCCACACTCTAAAGCATATAGTTTGTTACTTGTCAGATTACAGGGAGGCAGGTGAAAACAAAAGAATATGACGACTAGATTCCCTTCAAATCATTTCTGCATTATTGGGATGAGCTGCCAAAGGCTACAGTGCAATGAAACCCAACCTTTTCACAAGTCCCAGATGGGAGTGGCTTCTTGTCACATTTCTCACACATAAATGTCACCACTGCATACATGTCTGAGTCATGACTGTATCCCCCTATTTCGCACTTGGAGTTTAAATTAAACAACACCAAAACTGTGCAAGCCATTCTAGCAGCTATCTGACGCTATGTTAAATTATCTAGCAGATGATTGCTGTGGCAGAAGAAACAGAGTGTTGCACAAGAGTGAAGAAAAGTATGACAGAACTGCAATCCTACCAAGATTTGGCTTCCCACCTAATCAGGAAGACTGTGCAGGGGCGACATTAATCGTAGAACCAGTCAAGAACAACCAGACAAGAAGCCCATGGGAACTCTGGAGGAGCTGCAAAGATCCACAGAGTTTATCTTCTAAACATTTTGAATATTGTAAAGTCTACTACAAGGTGATTGTGCAGTTTCTTGAAGAAATATATATTATTTCATTTAAAGGTGGTTGTATTGAGTATGTCTGAGCAGTCAATGCTGGCAGAAGTCAAAGTCAAACCTCAGTTTGGAGAATCTCAAGGGAAGAGAGGTGTAGAGTCAAGGCAAAAGGACCATAAAAGAGCAAGTTTTAGTCATTTCATGCAGCTCTAACTGAACTTGGCAAACCATTTTGTGGAACACTCTACAAGATGTTTTAACAGTTGTTTATGTTATTGCTACTTTGAAAAATGTCCATTTTGTAAGGCATAATTAAGTTTGTAGATAGAGAGCAGAGAGAGCATCTTTTCAATTTGACAGCTCTGACACTAGTTAGTTAAGTACTACATAAAGTCCCAGTTTTGAAAAAAATTAAGAAATAAAAATATATATCCGTTTAAAAACAGAAGTGTCAACCCCATGTTCCAAATGATGCTGTGATCATAGATGTGTAAATGTTTTTCTACCTCAGTTACCTTTGATAGTTTTTAGCTAAAGAAGGAAGTATCTCTTTGAAGTATGGGGGAGTCAGCTTATCAAGTGTTACACTTTAATTTAAATAACATAAGCATAGTTACACCTGGATCTCAAAGATTTGGAAAATGACCTCAAGAAATGGCTTCTGATTACATAAGTTCCACTGCTTTAGATGAAGAGGTAAAAATATAATTTAATTCTGTACTGATCTGGTGTTTTCTAGGCTTTAAATTTGATAAGAGTTGATTAGTTGTGTTTAACTTTTTTTTTACATTGCACGCTGACAATGAGGTCAATGATAGAAAAAACAGGATGTCATGAATTAATGAAATATGACCATTCATAAAAAGATATAACTACATTACTTATTTGTATATAACTCTCCGCAGTTCAAGAAATCTTCTCAGAAGCCAATGTTTCTTTTGAGGTTGACGGTCTCAGGTCAAGCACAAGTGGGGTAAAGATTCTTCTTCTCTATGGGCTTTTTGTTGAAATAAAACCTGCAGGGCTTGTTCACTTTAAATTTAGTTTTGTTGTCTGTTGGTTACAGATGGGCAATTCTGCTATGAATATGGTGGATAAAAAACAGTTCCAAGTGTTAGCTTTAAAAATTAAAGCAACTATAAATAGTTTAACAGTAAATCCCAGGCTACTGACTCTAGATGTGAGCTAATTAGGTTTTGGAGGTCAAAGGTTAATGAGACCTGTTATTTTTTGAAGGTTGTCAGCAATGAGGGAGGATTTAATTACGCCTTGTGCAAATGTCTGTTAGGACTAAAGGAGGAATTGCTTTCACAACTTTTTAACTTTAGTAAAAATTGATCCTGATAACCAAGCCATGCCAACTATATAACAAAAAACTTACATATTCTATCTCCAGAACAAGGATTTGTGACCGTTCTTTAAAGCAAAAACTTAGATCTAATATGTACAGTGCTTCTAGAAAGGTGTGCGGAATGGCAAAGCAGCAATTGTAGCTAAACATTTCTTCACCAGAGGCGGTTTATCTTCCAACACTCTCATCCAAAAAGCCTTGCTACCTCCACTGCTGAAAAAACACACCAAACACCTGCAATGCATTAAAGGACAACCTTAGGAGAACAGTTGAAATTACCCACAGCACATCTGCAGACTGAGGATTAGCTCATTGCACCCGCTCTCATATGTATACGAAATGTCTGTGCAGAATAAGGAGTTATGGGATATGTCCAAAAACAGGACAGGGTGGACTGCAGAGTTGATATATACTGGTTTTCTGCCAGCCCGGTCCACCCATGGGGAGTTTGTGGGATTAGAGCTGTGTTCAGGCACTGTGCTTTAGGAGCATTCCTTACTTGTTACATTATCTGGATCAGTTTAAAGACTAATAAAATCAGAGCAAGACTAAATACTTTTTTGCTGGATGGCAATTTTTTCGCAAGAGTCACAAAAACAAAGACGTTTATGTAGAAATGTATAGGATAAACACAATTTTTAAGACAGAAGGGAAAACAAATAGGCATGTTATATATTTGGAATCAAAGTGTCTCCACAAAAGTGCATAAACCACTTGGTTTCATCTTGTTTACACCAACCGGCTCATACTCTTGAGACAGAGACTGAGGCCTGACCTGGTCAACCTTTCTCCAGTTTAGAATCATAACTTCAATCTTTTAGAGGTTCACTCTCATCCCGCCAACTTTACACTTGGCTGAGAACCGCTTCAGACCACAATGAAGGTCATGGATAACTTCATCTAAAAAAAAGCAAAGATGATACACTTTTCTCCATTAATTGCTTTGAGATCCATGAACACCACAGACACAAGGGCAACCCAGGCAGAGTCCAACAAACACTGGAAACAAGCACAAATATTTGCAGAGAATTCAGATTCATCTCTTGGTTAGACAAAAACCGGATCCTTACAAGAACCGCCTGACTATGTCCTCAGTGTAGGCCTGTAGTCCCTCCCATATAGACTTCATGTCCCCAACGTCCCTCGGTACATGAGGCAAATTCTCCTGGAGGTGTGAGTTGAAGATCCCTCAAATGGGGCCCTCCGCCATATGTTTCTAGTTCACCCTCACCCACACTTTATAGTGGTGAAAAGTTTACTTTATTACCTTTCAACAGATCTAAGCTAATAGACCTCTTTTCAGTAGTTTCTCTTTTCAATAATTATCATAGGGGTTTTACTTTGGAAGCACAATATTTAAGCATATTTCCCACAATGATAAACTTTCCTTTAATTTGTTCCGAGGCCAGTTCAGTGCAATGGCGTCACTTCAAAAAGTACCTAACTTCCAGAACTTTGCCATCCTTACTTGAATTTTAATCTAGTGCACATTACTTGGAAAAATCTTTCATACATGCAGACATAAGGTGAACAGTTGTGTGTCTTTTATCACTGGCGTTTATTTTTCACCTGACAGACCAGTTTTCCTGCCACTGACAAGCTCATACATCTCAGTCCTTATGCATGTGATGAAGTCACAGAGTGATTTATAGGATTGCTGTGTGGGGAAAAGCAGTTTCGATGCTGGTTAGCCCCAGGGAATTTACCAAGGCCTGTACAAAGCCATTCTGCTTCTAGTGATACTTTAGACCTATAAGTAGACAAGACTATTCAATCTGACTCACAGAGAGCATTTTGTTCCAAGGAGCTGCAACCAAACCTGCTTTTCCCTGCAATGTCTCAACAGTAAAGGACTCAAGTTCAGCTTGTTTTTCTGAAAAGAAACAGTTGTCAGTCTGAAGAGGTTACTGTTAACTCTGATGAGTAAAATACAACATTGTTTACACCAATTTAAGTACTTGCTTCACATTTGTTATCATATGAGGTGCAGTCGATCTAACTTTGTCATAGATTTAGGTAAATCCCAGTTTTGCCTTTTTTTTCTTTAAGCTTGCAATACTTGGGATTTTTTAATAACTCATTTTGTTTTAAATTAGCTGAAATAAATACCAGTCAATAGAAATAAGCTAGTCCCCCTTAGCAGTCAATGTCCAGACCTAAATCTAATGGAGAATCTGTAAAAAGATCTGAATGTTGATGTTCAAACATCTTTTGAACATGTTATTGTAGAAAGAATGGGCAAAGGTTAAGACATACCCCAGAAGACATGGAGCTGTAATTGCACCAAAACAATGTTTTACCAAGCAGTGACTCATGGAGGCTGAATACAAATGCACTTTATGCTTCCTTGTTTTTTTTTTCCCCTTCTTCGAAAAAGTGAAAACCATTCATCCTTTCCCATTCACTATTTTCTGTTAGGCTATCACGCTCTGAAAAAAATATGATGACCCCTCCTCCAAACTCCCCAGAGACCATTGTGATGGAGCTTCCACATACCAAACCCAATCCATGAGGGCCCCACACCCAAGACACCGTCATCCAGCTACTGCCACAACCCCTACACTAGACACCATGAGACCACGAAGGATACCCAACAACCCCGTTTTGGCAGCATGATGGGAAGCTGTACAGTGAGACTAGAGATGAAAGATGCTTCTAAAACTAAACAGAACAATGAGTTGGATGCTATAATTAATCCTGCATTAATGATATGCATTTTATATATGAAGGGAGTTGTTACCTAGGAAGCATGGAAAATAACCCCAAACTCCCAAACCTTTAGTAAGGAATAGACTTTCTCTTGGGATCAAATTAATTTTACCCAGTCTCCAAAAAAAGCACCAAATCATCATCGAACCATTAAGCTATACCTCCAAATAAACAACACATAACATGTTAATTCATTTTTATTTATTCTGAAGGGAAAATATATAACTAAATAAATATTGTAGCAACAACATTGGCAAAGACATTTTGAAGGTGACAACATTCAAGAAAACTTGAGTGTACACAGACAGGACAGATTAGAAAATGAGGATAACAGTTTGGGCAAAGTGCTGCCAAATTTGACAGCACTGTGATGTGAAAAAGCTAACTTGTACACCATTATGTCCTATTAAAAGTGCATCAATGACTTTAACAATGACTGATATTCAAAACAGCACAGTTGCATCATTGTCTGAGCCATACCCACAAATTCTTTTCCCCTCATGTCATTCCCAGGAAAAACATTTTTTCGCAAACATCAGCGACCAAATATTTCAGACCATCCAGACGAAAAGAAAATTACAAATAATCCAAATTATTTGAGTCATGTTCAAGTAGAAAATGATGCTGCTAAATAAATGAAGAGATGGCTAATAAATGATTTACTTCAGGTGCTAAGATCCCGACAGATTTGGCCGTCAGATGCAGTAGCCATTCTTTTACATTATGCCATTTAAGGTGGTCCCCTCTGGCAAATCAGTACACTTACAATGGAAAATTGCTAAAATAGACTCCTGGCTAATGATTGAGTTAACTAGCTCATTAGTTTAAAGGCTAACAGATTGTTAATGTGTGGAAACAGTCTAGCCTCCCTAACTTTGCTACACAAAATGCATTTATCTTATTTGAATAATGGTCAAGTGAAAAATTATATTTTAAAATTCGTTTGAAAAAATAAAAAGGGCGAGGGCTAATTGACACTACAACAGACTTGGCAATTATAGACAGTAGCCATTACTTTACATTACATCATTTTAAGGAATCCCTTTGGCAAATTTAAACATTGCTGAAATTGAAGCTAATAAGTTACCTACCAAGCTAATTAGCTGAGTGGCTAACATGCCATTGGACTTTTACTGTAACCACTCCAGTGTTGTGGGGAGTCCATTTGTATATTTTTGGGTTAAGACGGTTCAACAAATCAAATTGGCTACAACTCCCTCCTCCATTTTGGCTCTTGTAGTTGCTTGCTCTGTCTGAATGTGAGCTAAAGAGTAAAATTCAATGTGCAATACCATTTGAACTCAGCAGCTCTAGGTTCAAATATACAGACCAAAAAAATTATAATTTTGATTATCTGAGTGATGGTCAAATAGATAATGACACTGAAAAAATTATTTGAAATAAGATGTGAAGGCTAACTGATGAAATGCTGCACATGCTAGCAGCTAGCATTTGCGGCATGCTAACCCCCACGACAAACTCGGCTGCTAGGTGCAGTAGTCATTACTTTTCACTACGCAATTTAAACGGCTCAGTCTGGCTTACGTATACACTTAAAATACAGAATTGTTAAAATTAACTTGCGATTGAGTGAGTTAAAGCATATTAGCTCAATGGCTCCACTCTCCCTCCACAGTGATATGTAAATGGTAATGTGTAGGCTAAGCTAATTTCTAGAAAGTTGTAATTTTACACAATACTTTTAAGTTTTCTCTTGCTACATAGTGGTCAACCTATGGGTCAAAGATTTAAAATATAGGTTTGAAATCTTGAATCTTACTTCAGAAACCGTTGCGTGAGGCAACGGAATGCAACTAGCGGTACAGTAAGGATGAAACCAACAGAATCAGAGTAAAACAAAGATGCAGTTGCACACCAACAACTTCACATTTTACCAACAACATTATCAGAAACAGGGGACTCCTCTGCACACACACTGACAGTAACGGGAGCAGAGGTAAAAGTGAATCAGTTCCAAACCACAGTGATGAGTTTGTTGTGAAAGCCCTCTGAACAATAAGTCTTTGAGTCTGCACAAACATCCTTTTTTTTTTTTTTTTTTAACCTTCATAGGCAACAGCCCCCCTGCCATAGCTGGCTTTGGCTCTCATTCAAAAGATTGCATGTTCTAAAATCTTTACATTTGACCATCTCTTAATGACATCACTCCTGCTCATTTCCTGTTGGTGAGGAAAGCCTTGACTGCATCCGCTTTGTCCTCAGAGGAAGCTGGTCTCCTCCCAGAACTGATAGACTGATAGCCAGCTGACTGATAGCTTCCTCCACTGGTGGGACTGGTGGTTGTATGGGGGGGGGGCACATCAACCAGGACGGAATTACTCAACTAGTTTTCATTGGTGCAGAATTTTCCAGTAACATTTACATGAATTGAAGCTTATAAAAACCCCTTCCAGACATATAAGGGTTTTTTTAGCATGCAGGACAGGGCTTTGCCCTCAAGTTCCCTGCTCACACTATGCGCCATCCTTGTTCTCTTTAGTCTGATACCCCTCCCCTCAGTCTAACAAGTCACATGACTGAGCAACTTTTGGCTTTGTCCTTCCGGAGATCCGTGGAGACAGCTGCCAGGTCAGGCCGGCTTGGCATATGTGAAATCCTCTTGTTGGCACGTGCAGCCTTGCTTCGTTTGACATTTTTGCTGTTCTTGTTGATGCAGGCCAGCGTGGCTACGTGGAAAATGTCCCTGACGCTGTTTTCCGATTGCTGAGCCGAGCACTCGATATAAGGCGCTGAGATCTGCTTGGCCATGTTGGAACCCTGGGAAGAAAAAAGGTTTAAACATGATCACTCCTGGAAATTAAAAGCTTAGGAGGTCAGGTTCACAGGAGACCAATACAAGTTGCACACTACTAATGCGAACCTTGCTAATGTTCATAAAAGATGCTAAAGATGGTTTAAAATTTCAATTCTGAAATCCTAATTGTCTTCCTTTTAAAATAGTAAAATTCTGTTTAACTGCTGGACTGTGTAATACAGACCGCCATCTTGCGCTCACACTCTGGTCCTAATATTATTAACAACCAATTACACCAGAAAGGCTGCTTTAAGCTCCTGTAAAGTTACAATAAATTAATTAAAAGTCAAAAACAATGTTTGTTTTCTCTCTTGAATATTAAGTTGGACACAGCAGTTATTTATTGTGAATAGATCTTGCAGAAAAAATATCTTATGGGAAAACCAATAACTTTTCTTTATTGGGCTAGAAATAATAAAGGTCTGTCCCATAGCATGGATGATTATTTGTTGAATCTTTTATTTTTTTTTTCTTTGCAAAAAATGTCTCATTTTTAGCCCAGCTCTAGTCTCAGTTTGTCTAGAAAAATAGAAGAGAGTTTGTCAGCTCCTGAAAGAGCTTAAAAGCGGCTCCAATTGTCATAGATACAGGCTATAAAAAATAAAAAATAAAAAAAAAATCAGTGCTTATAGTGTGATTTACTTTAATTAGAAAATGTCATTCATATACAGAGTATGGTTGTTTTTTATTTAAAAAAAAAAAAAGGCTGAATACCTGGTCATAGGAAACTGGGGTTTGCCGATGGTTGGACAGCTCTACAAGGGTGCTCAGATCGGTGCGCAGGTCCGACTTGCAGCCGACTAATAGCATCTTTGTGTTGGGACAAAACTCTTGGATCTCCCCTTTCCACTGTGGAAGACAAATACTCTGAGATCACAGAGTCTTTTAGTAATTACCCCCACATCATTTGACCCACTTTTTCTGTAGAAACCACACAAAGCATTAAGTTTAAAACTGTGATTCAACTGTGACGGCGGTCAATTAAAGTGTAAAATGCCTTTGCTTAAGTAGGCCAGAATGTCCTGAGGAGAAATCTCACGAGTTCCAGCCCCACAGTCACCTGGTCTTTTGGTATAGAGGTTAAAGTTGGCACTTCCTGGAGCCCCACATGCTTTAAACCTTAAATGGAACCACAAACAATCCCCACGCTTCCGCCTGGACAATAAATGCTCTGTGATCAATGGCATTTTACTTGGGGCTGTAATCTGGGACTAATGTGCCTCAGGGTCGACTGACCAGCAGGTCAGGGGATCAAGTTCATTAACACACGAAGAGGAAGTGATTTTACACAATGTGTCTAGACAAACATACATTGACTAAATGTTTGTTAACTAATCTTTTGGTTTTACAGAATTTACTGAAGTACAACCTTTGACAAACATGTCCCATAAAACCCCTACGGAATCTGCTGATTTACAATGCTTATAAAAAGAGAAAATCTTCTTCTATGTTAACATAATATATTTTAGGCTGCATATTTAGACCACTGCCATCACTGCCCTAAACTAGCACTGAGAACTGAGGTTTTGCATTTCGGTTTTCATCCCCTCCGGGGGGGGAGGGGAATACATTCCACATTCTTACTTTAAGCCAAATAAACAAGACGTGGAACACTGGCGGACCTTGACGCGTGACCTCAATTATTCAAAATGAGCTTGCCGTCTGTGGAATCACACAGATGACTGGGAAGCATCAAGCAGTCTCTCAATTTTGTCATGCAATGTTAACAGTTTTAGAAAAATGTGACTGGCTTTGTGCCAGAGCAGAACAGACAAAGTTACTTTCCAAAAGATCATCCTGTTGGGAGTTCAGACAAAACCCATCCGCCAGCCAGACGACTGGTTCTGTCCACATTTGGACACACGTTACTCAGCTGGCACAACAAGAGCAATCAGATGTTGACCACTAAGCAACATCATGCGAGTCGTTGGTGTTTTAGCAATACTTCAGGATCTCTAAATCTTAACAGACTTAACAGTCTGCACTTCACATCATGAGATCTGATGCGGCTACAAAAAAATTAATTTGTCTTGAATGCAGACTTTTGGTTTTAGACTTGTAACGGGCTTTTTCAGCCGCATTTGTCAGACTAAATCAATAGATCTTCATAATAAACACTGTAATCGATGGGTTTTCTTCCCTTTGTAGTGGAATAACTCAAAATACCTCTGAGTGAAACTTTTAACAGATATGGTGACGTTAAAGTTAGACTAGGTGTGTGTCAGTAAATAAATAATTAAATTGAAAACTTTTGAAAATGTTTTATTTTACCATCATACTGTTTAGATGGTTTGAAGTCATTTTTATTGAGGTACCAGACAATGCAGTTACCCGACAGGAGTTTTTCCCAGCTTAATGAAAATAGAGTAAAATAGCCCACCCTTCCCCCACTTGTTGCTGCACTGCCTGTCGGACGTCAATCGCCTACGAGAACGAAAAAGTCTGCTGTGTGGGGCTTGGAAACTTGAACGGTTATGTTAATAACTGAATGACACTAAGGTGTGTGTCATTTTCTGGCTACCACAGCAGATAGCCCAACTAACTGACCAGATAAGATTAGCTTGTTAAACTTCGGTTCCTTATAAAGCAACAATAGAACAACAAAAAGTGGATAATGTTTTGCACAACAACCCACTAAAACCTAGAATAAAACAGAAAACTAGAATTAAAAAGAAAATCTACTACATTTTATGGTCATCTTACACCCATACTAAAAGTATTCAGTTTTTGATTGTTGAATTTAGCAAGCAGCCCCATACCTTTTTCAGTACGCTGTCGAGGGTTTCGGGACGGCTGATGTCGAAACAGATGAGGACAGCATCCGAGTCTGGGTAGGACAGGGGCCTCACATTGTCGTAGTATGGAGATCCTGAAACAAAAGACATCACAAAACTTGATTATTCTGTGCCTTCTTTGAGACACAGCAACACAATTTTAATCTCTGTAGACTGACATTCTTGGAAGATTTTCTTTAACTGGGAGAACAATAGTTCAGAGGCTGCGGTCTCCGAACATTTAAAGGCTTTACCAAATCCACAGAAAGACCTCAGTAAGGTTTAATGAGTGCAAAAGAGGGCCAAATCTCTGCTTAAAACCTTGATACTTTCCTGTGTCATAACTGCAGTTCAGCCATAATCCATGGCAACAAGGAAAAAAACAAATAATAGTGTATTAGTAGAAAAATGTGCTGAGTACAGGATAACTCCCAGAAAAAAAAGAGGTAGAGAAACTGAGAACTTTGGAGTGAGGAAATGTCTTTCTTAAATTAAGACCATGTGTAGGGGAGAGGCCCATCTCTATGCTAGACTGAAATGTCTCTGGAGAGGAAGAGCAAGGAGGGGAGGGGTGGGTGGCGAGAAGCTTAGGTGGGTCAAGATCACACAACAAACAAGAGATAACCACAGGCAGCAAGCATCCAAGAATCCAGGGAATTTTGTTTTCAGTAACTGAAGATTCCCCTGGGATGTCCTCCCTGAACAATTGCTGCGAGGAAAAGGCAGGTATGCTCCATCACATAAACAAAAACAAACTTCTACATACTTCGAGTGCTATGGTTCCTAATCTAAACACTGGGATAAGGGACGACACCATTTCAAACGACGCTTGCAGGCCTGGGCCTTACAAATAAAGCATCCCACAGGCTGATGTGTGCAAACATCTCATATTACTGCTTACACTTCTTGTTTTTAAACCCAGATGATTTCAGATCAAGTCTCAGTAGTAATACAATAAAAACAGAGAGAGAATCATCATCAATACTCCAGTTCTTATTGAGCATTTACCAATATGTTCAATTTTAGCTCGTTGGACAACAGTTTGCATGCTACAATCTAACCGGAAATGTAATGTTTTGATGGCAGAAAGCAGGAGGCAACAAGCCCAAAATACCAGGATAGATGGGTTATTCTCCACCAATCTATACATTATTACTTCAGTTCCTAGAGCATTTGACTAAATTAAGATGACCACCAATTTTAAACTGACCAATTCAGGTTTAACAATTATTACAAAACAGGAGCTTATGAGGCTTTTATTTTCCACTTTTCTTCATGAGTATCCTTTGGAAACCTGAATTTGGCCTAACTAGAATGTCCCATCTTTAGCAGCCATCACTGACATTACTAACAATCATAACCACACTGCCTTGTTTGAATCCTTTTTCTCCTCTCTCAGTCTTGAACAAATCAGTGGAAAGATAAAGCCCTTCTAACCAAAGGGTAAGCTGTGGAGTCGGCTGACGCTTTGAATATTTTTCATCAGGCTACCAAAAAGGACTTGCATATCGAAGCAGTTGGGTGCAGAGCATGAAGTCTTGATATGTCTGCATGCATTTCTGTGAATGCACCAGGATTTTAGACCCCAAATGCATAATTAAAGCTTTTTAAGCACAGCACAACAAAAGCAGGAAGACATGTGAAAAGAAAAAGTAAGCAGTGCTGCATCACAGACTGGTTTGAGGTCATCTTTCCGCCAGCCAGAAAGATAAGAGGCAATCCCACTGCTGACATGCACTGCAACATGGTGACTGTCGCGTAATTAGCTCCTGTCATTGTTCTCCCACAGGATCTCTAAATCTGGAATGGTGACGAGGACCCTGTCCTCCCCCCACTCTGTCCTTCTCCACAATCTCCTAAACAGATTCTCCCAGCAAAGCGATCCTGTTGTGCACGACCGCACAACAAAAACCAGATGCTGGTGGCCAAACTTCCACTGTGGTCCTCATTAGGAGTCGATGGTCTTCCATGACCGTTTTCCACAGTGGGTGGGATAAGAGGCTCCACCTGATGCAAGGAATTTAAATTAAAAGTTAGAAACACAAATTACGGCCTATTGTATCCATGTGAATTTCAAACTTACAGATTTCCCTTAACTTCTAAAAATCTTCTGAAGGTGCTTTGAGTTTTTTCCCCCCATACTTTTAGATTACAAATGCAAAGAGCAGAAAATCTGTCTCACATTCAGATGTAAAATAAGCCAGATGCATCAGACATGCTGGAAGTCTGGCAGCAGATCTGCAGGCCTGCTGTTTTAGCACATAGCTAACATAGCTGTGCAGAACTGATGGGTGGCGATTGGAAAAGGCAACAAGCCCTGCGGGACACCTGTGGAAACAACAAACAGCCACAGACTCGTATAGCTGCAGTAAAGCACGAGTGTTTAAACACGTAGCTCATCGCCAACAACCACAACCAAGGACAAGAAGCTAATTAAACTGGAGTAACCTCAGCCAATACCTTTTGTGGTTGCTGTGGTTACAGAGGTATCTGCAACCACTGTTGCCATATATGCAGCCTTTGAGGTGTTCAGTGTATGAACAGGTATGGTTCTAATACATGATGTGATTTCATATATTGTCAGAGTTCAATGTTACAAGGAAAGGCACCTGAAAGCAAGGTTTGGGGATGTTAATGCAGCATCTTTTTAGAGAACATCTATGCAGCTTTCAGTAAGTTTAACCATCACTACATTTCATTACATACCACACCTTGCAAAAGTGTTTACGCCCCATCTTACACCAAACATTGAAACATCTGTTTCCATTTTTTCCTCAGTCGTTTGCAGCCTTCAACAGGCCTTCTTCCAGGATTGCTCCGTATTTAGCTCCATCCATGTTCCCACAAATTCCTGTCCCTGAACAAAAGCGTCCCCACAGTATGATGGTGCCACCACCATGCATTACCATAGACACGTAGACCGAGTTTAATGTCTCTTTTGACCTGAGCACCTACTTTCTCTGTGTCCCCTACACGTATCCCAGCAAACTGCAAATTGGATTCCTTACAAGATTTCTTGGAGTGTTCCAAAAACACATTTAGCTGCACCTAAACAATCTTCTACTTGCATTACACCAAATTGATGAATGTGAATGTTCCACGAGTGTGACTAGTGCATTCAAGAAAGAAGGAGAAGGAAGGCACACAAGGATGCAAGGCCGTCCTATGTTTCTTATTAATGTACTGGCAGGATGCATACACACAGAGCCAAGAATCCAAAGTTCTCAGCATGAAGACCAGACACAGATTTTAATGTCAGGTGTAAAATCACACAGAGAATCTTTCCATGACATTAGCAGACAGGAAGTGTAATAATCTCTCCCAGGATCTCCATGTTTGAGCTGACACACTATCCCCTTCCCATCCACCGGTCAGCCAGATTCCACCATGATTCAATTCCCCCCCCCTAGGAATGAGGTGGGGCTTTAGTGGTCCTTGGCACTTCTTTCACTGGCAGAGGATCAGGGCCTGCTGGGTACAATAGGGGTCTTTGTAGAAGAGGAAGTAGAAACCTTTAGTCTGAGGAATGCCAGACATGCGGCGCAAATTCGTGGAGTCCAGAATTGCGAGCCGAGAGGAATGGAGGTGGCAGTGTGCATGAGAAGTTGAGGAGCTTAACAAGGGCAAGAAAGAGTCATGCAATAGGCTGTCTGGGCAACAGATGCACCATAATCTAGAAGCCTCTGCATTCTATTCATGAAACAGACCCATTTTGGTTGACTGTCTCCTCAGTACAGTACCCAAGTGCTGACGTTGTTTTTATCTGATGCCTTTTTAAGTTGAAAACCTACTTTTTAGCTGTGGGAAACTACTTTAAATAGGGATAAACCCCTATATGATTTCCAACCCCCCCACATATGCAAAATCCAAGTCATTTCCTGTGTTTGTTGCCAACATAAGCATATTATAAACACTTAATTTGTAAAAAAAAAAAAAAAAAAGGGCTTAAGCAATTCAGATTAAAAAGGTCTTGTAGGGAGAGATTTGCACTGAAACAAATTGGTAATTGACAGTGTATTAAATACGACAAAGCTGCTTTCCTCAATATTTTCATATAAACAATAGGTCACATTGCATCTGGCTTATTTCACATCTGTATGTCAGATGGAGTAATTATTTCCTGCTCTTTTCTTTAATTCACAGGCAGAGCTGGCTTTAGAGAGGGAACAAATGGACAGATGCCCAGGGCGGCATTGAGAAAAGGGCAACACAAGCACTAGATAAGAAGGAAATATTAAACTAACTTTTTTGTCAGTTTGTGCATATGCAGTCAATGGGTAAAACTGGCATTCCCCAGCTTCCTGTGGATAATAAGCAGACTAGCATAAGTCCTTTTTAAAAAGAATGCCCTATACTTTATCCCACCCTAGAATCCTATTTTTTGATTTCCCACAAGACACAATTTACGCAAGAACCACCACTGTTTACAAGTAACCACGTGTGGTTACAAATTCACAGAACATTTACCCAAGTCCTTCCACCTCAGCTGTAGTGACGCTGTAAACACCTGTTAAAACTGGTTCGTCAGGTTTAAAAGTAAACGCTCCGATTACACTCAGCAAATTGGACAGCAGGCCAAGCTACTGACTAGCTGGTGAACACAACTCCAAGGAAACAAGCATTATGTATGTTCATTGATCACAAGTCGTCATCACAATGTTAGCGTATATCACAAGAATTTCAAACAAAAATGATTAGGCATAATAACTAAATATGCATCAATGTAGCTCCTGAGCCCGATAGTAATCGCCAATTTTCTTTACCGTCTTAGCCAATACCATGTTTAACTGGGATTTTCTCTCCAAGTATCCAAAGCAATTTGTCTATAGGTTTTATTATTTATTTCACAATTGAACAACAAACAATTATTGACCAGGTTCATAATTTATGCATCAAAGCATGAATCAATAACCTAGAGATAAGAGCTGCAATATATTACACAGAATCATTGCAAAACAAATGACTGCAATATTGTAACAGCCTGGGTGCGGTATTTGGTTGCGTATCATATTCCAAGAACCATCCATGCACACACTGTATACCAAAAAGTAGTCCTTAATGCACACCATATCTATATTTTTAGTGGCTGCAACGCTAAAGCTCACAGAAAGTGGTGGGGAAATTGTAATGATGAAAACAAGAAAAAAATTTGGGAAAAAAATTGTAATAGACATTGTCCATGTTTTCCCAATATTGTGCATGTTTTACCTAATACTGTTCCTTTATCTTGCAGTTGTCAAAGACAAATCTGTACAGGCAGCTCAAAACTTTACAAAAAGCTAAGATTAGTGGACCATTCTGATTGGTGCTCTCTACCCTAACCTTTGTTACTTTCGCCAAACTCTAAACAAAATACGGAGTCGGTGGACAGCAAGTAAAATATTTTGCTCAACAGCCGCTTGACTGGTGTATGATTAACTGTAATTGTAGCCACCTGCAGCTTTCATGATTCTCAAATTGTTCCAAGGTGTGTCAAATTGTCTTTCAGAAATATTCTAAACCAAACACTGAGCAGTTAAGGTCAATTTCCAAGCTGTGTGGGAGTTCTTCAATGTTCTGAGATGCTACCTTTGATCATTTTTATGTCATAAACTAAAGTCCGGCCTCAGGCATGCAGGTGTTGGGCCTCCGAGGTTCCCCCGTTTACCTCAACTGTTTGTTTCATCCTCTTTGACTCTCAAACACCTTTGCTGCTCATTCAGACACACCAGCAGGCAGACAGACAATGTAAACTGCTTCCTCTGCCGCTGAAAGAAATGAGAAGCATCAAAGCCTCCGCTGAGGGCCCAGCAGACCTCACGTTGGGAATGGAAAGCAAAAACTAGCTCAGACAAGCTGGGTGGGTGTGTTTTGAGGAGGAGGAGGTTGGGGGGCAAATGGAAAGCTGAGCAACTGGCAGGAATTTACCTTAATGACCTAAATTACACCCATCACCCTCCCTTTCTAAAACACTTACACTAAAACACACTCCAGGCAGCTCATTAGGCCACTCAACACAGAACAAAAACCTCCTTCCCATGTTGAGGTGTGTTTATGTGACTTTGTTCTCGTGTCTGCATGCTGGTCTTTGTCCGAGAGTGTGATCAGGAGCCTGCACAGAACCAACCCACCCCCATCCTTCCTTTTCAGCACACCTCAGGAGATAAGAGGTCGATTGGATTGGCTGTGGCCGATGGATGTCTCCACAAAGGGACCAGTCAAGCTGAAAGCTTCATCAATCGGTCACTGGAAGAGTGTGCGAGCTGGGTGTTGGGTGGGGTTTAGGGCTGAATGTAGGAGGCAGGGTGGGGGTCTCTGCTCCGTCTAAAATCCACTGATCTAATGGGAAACATACCCCCCTTCCTCCTTCTTCACTCCTTTCTGTTTTATGAAGCAGAGAAAAAAAGAGAAATGGCTCAAGGCAGCCAGCCAACACTGTAATATAACAAAACTCTCTCTCTGGAGAGTTCTCGTTTATTCACCTTTTTACTTCAACTGGCCTCACACACACACAGATGCTTGATTTGCTGGTTTCTGGTTCAAAATGAAAGCCGGACTGCTGCTCTTTTATTCTTATCTCTAAGAAATTAATAAACAAATCAGAGAGACAAGAAAATCTACTTAAAGATGCAGCTTTTACTTCTCAGATCCACAGTTCAGAGTCTGCAGCCCGAGTTCTTCTCAGCTTTGCCTCTTTCCAGGAAAAATGTTTCAAGCTGGATTCACGAAAAGTTATTCAGACATCGCTTTGGAATTCCAGGCCTGGAGACCCGCAACAGCTGGCTGTCTACTTGTCCCCGCCCCTCACTCCCACACAGACCAAATGCTTGCACGCTTTCAACATACGCCCTCTATCACACCTCCCTGCTTTGCCCATTCTCTCTGCTCGGGCATTGATGGATGCAAAGACTGTTTTGTTTGCACGCTTGAAGCACACAAAGTTGGGACACAGCCACTGGTTTTTGGACGCAAACAAAGTTCAACTATACATGCAAACAAAGTGAAGGGACGGAGTGGAGGGGTTGGTTGTTGTGCAACTTTCCTGAAAAAAAAGAAAAAAGAAAAAGACAAAAAAACGGAAGTGTGGGAGGAATTTCCAAAGTGTGTTCACCAGATGTAGAAATTTGAGGCCTGTTCAATTTTTTGTTTTTAGTTCAAGATTTAGCTAGGCTCAGCTGGAAATCTTACAGAAATGTCCTCTGGAATAAACAGTCACAGATGTTTCCATGTAGGTAGAAGGTGAGGCTGGTATGAAAAGGTTCTACTCTGACACTCCTCACCAGGCATCGAGCGGTTTCTGGCATCAAGGTGCTGAGGTTTCCAAAAGCCACTAAAATATTTTGCCGTCACACCACTTCCAAGTCAATCGGCTTAAACATGGCTACTGCACTTTTAGTTTGCTCACAAGAAGGACCAATGTAGCCGTTTGGGAATATTTCCGATCACAAAAAAAACACAAGCAGTCAAGATACCACTGAAGGACCAAACTTCATTCTTTTAAAACTACAGCTGCTAAACTCCGAATGTCATATCTGTTAGGAAGAAAACTGATCATGCATCATTTTGGTTTCACATTTTGTGTAAACACCCTAATACTATGTTGATGTTTTTTACTCGAGGTTATATAAAGTTTAAAGTCCTTTTCCAAAGAAAAGTATTGGAATAGCCCTATTTTTCCTCTGGCTGCATGGAGTACATAGTTGGGGAGTAGGCTGAACCAAAGGCTTTTCTTGGCTTAAAAAAAAAAAAAAAAGAAAATTTAGATGTTTAAAAATATTTATGGTCAGAAACAACATGGGTAGTTATAGTATGGAAACTGAAAGGAGCAGCATGCATCATTGTTATGAAGGTCATGATTTTTTTAAAACTATGTGGCATTTCTGTTCAGCAACTGTATGCAGGCTAGCTACCAGAGCAGATTACCAGGCTCCTTACCTTGCCAATCTCAGCTATGCATATTATATTATCAGCAGTAGGAAATTTGCTTCTCATCCCAGATAAAGCGACATTTTTTTATAGTTAATTTTATTTATTTTTTATATGATGAAAGCATATTTTTACTTAAGGATGCCATTTAATAAGAACCTTGTACCTATCCATGAATATTAAGGACTATTCAAAACTATTAACCCAGACACTTAGATCGGATGATATAGACATTTCAGGCATAATGCTTGTGCTTTACAATGTAAAATTAATCTAAATATGGATAATCGATTTACTAGCTGGTAAAAAAAATGTCCATTGAATAATAACCTCAAATAAAAATGTATAAAGTGATCCAATTCCTTTCATTTAAAAACAAAAAGCAACAATTAATATTACTGCTGCTAAAATAATAGTTTATTTTGATTTTCACATGTAGATTTAAGTGAAAGCATAAAACAATCAAATTAATTGGTAGTTTTTTTTTGCTTATGGTTGAGAATATTCCACCTTTTTGCTGTTCTGCTCATGTTTCACTGAAAGTCCAACAAGCTGATGTTAGCAGGTTATTTAGCCAGGTTATCTGCTCAGTAGGACACAAAAGCCACATGCAACATTACCTTAAGAGGTGATGGGTGGCGGCTCCTTTTGTTTCCACACTTTTCCTGGCCACAAATATTAATAAACCTCCGAATTCTGTAGCAGAATTCTTTCAGGCAGCTGAAGAGCAGTGTGCAGCAAGAGGTGTGAGAGGGCCTCACTCTGGCTTCATTGATCAGGAGAAGACTCTAGCTCAACAGAAAGATTTTTAAAACGCTAAAAACCATTAACCGCCTAAACACAAATATAACAAGATGATTTTATTTAGTTTAGCCGAACAACAGACATGTTACCACATGTAGTGTTGAAATAGAGTTAATTAGTTTAATTTAATTTCCAAGCCTCGAATGATGTAGTATGGGCCGTATTGCCAGTTGCCCAGGGGAGCATTAGGAAGGGAGTGCCACAGAATTAAATATTAACCATCTCTCAATTATGAAAGTCTTCCCATGCTTTTATGCATGGGATGTCAGCGGGGAGTTGGCACCCCCATATGTTGAGTAGGTGTCCCTTGCTTGCTGCTGAGAATAGGGAGATGAGGGGGGCAGCAAAAGGAAGGGCTCACCAAGGGCAACGTCCATGTGGCAGCTGCCACTGCCTAAATGTGCTTTTTTCCAGGAATCAAAATATTTTCAAATAGCTATAATCTTTTTTTTACTTTGAGGCAAATGAAATGTGTAGTAGCCTTCCTTCAGCCAGCTGACCAGCAGTGGAAAGCAACAGGTGGGGGAGAAGTTACCCCAGCACTTCCCCTAACATTTTATTGACTAACATATGGAAAAAATGTGTTTGAAACAGAAAATTATTAAAATCTGGGCATGCCTTGATACCAGAAACCAGTCCATGCCCCTGGAAATAAACTAGCTTCCCAATATTCCAGGCAGAAGTTTTGATTGAATACAGAGCAGGATTTGTCCAAGTCCCCCTGCATGTTGGGACATGTCCTCAGAGACAAAACAGAGAACAGAATGTGGCCGATGATGATTACCTGAGGTGTCCCACAAGCTCAGCTCGATCCTCTGCGTGTCGATTTCAAAACTGGCCGTGTAGTTTTCAAACACAGTGGGGACGTAGCTCTAGAGAGTGGGAGGAGAAAAACGCAGAGTGGATGTTTGAGAGGACGCCTGCTGGGCTTTAAACTTCAAAGAATACGAGTCATCCACCAAAATCCATGTTTTTAGGTCGAACTAATAAACCATATGCATGAAACACACAACGTCATCATGTCTAACATAGCCGTGTAGGCAGGAAGAACTACGCTTTGCTTTAACGCGGTGTTAAATGGGGGTCATGCATGCTGCTGGGTGCCTCACCTCGGGGAAGCAGTCCTTGGCGAACACGTGAAGCAGCGCGGTCTTCCCGCACTGGCTGTCCCCCACCACCACTATCTTACACTTCACACTCTGACTGGGATCCATGCTGGATTTCAGAGAGGACTTCTGACACGGCCGTCTTTCCTTCATTGATCGACCAGTACAAAAAACGAGTCCAGTCCTGACTGATGAGACGTAGTACCCGTGACTCCCAGTTTGTGGGTCTGTCTCCGTCCCTGTGTCTTGGTCGTCTGCTGTCTCCGCCTGCTCTGTGCCGGTAAATACCATTTGGCTGTATTTATAAGATGGTAGGAGCCAATGGCAGCCGCTCTCCTCCTCCTCCTGCCGGCTGCCTCCACACTGCAGTCCGCTGGGAGGGCGCCCCCACTTGGATCACACAAGTCCCACAACTTAACTAATAAACGCATCCTGATAATATACCATAATGTACTATATACTCTATAATATGATAGAAAAGTTAATTTATTGTACTTATCCCATCAAAAATGAAAACTCATCTATTATATAGATACAATATTTCTGTTTATTTCTGTTCATTGTTATGATTATGACTTACTGCTGATGAAAACAACAATAAAACAGTCTCAGATATTTCATACAAGATTGCGGCCTTATGTATTCAATTCAATTCAATTCAGTTTTATTTATATAGCGCCAATTCACAACACATGTCGTCTCAAGGCACTTCACAACAGTCAGGTACATACATTCCAATTAATCCTAACCATTGAACAGTGCAGTCGG
>JAHUTI010010016.1:0-43695 GCA_036250305.1 Ataeniobius toweri | reverse complement strand
GAGTCAGGAAACGTTTTCCTCCACCAGTATCACGTAGTGACCTGGCCACTATCCTGCAAGAAGAATGGCTTAAAATCCCTCTGACCACTGTGCAGGACTTGTATACGTCATTCCCAAGATGAATTGATGCTGTATTGGCCGCAAAAGGAGGCCCTACACCATACTAATAAATTATTGTGGTCTAAAACCAGGTGTTTCAGTTTCATTGTCCAACCCCTGTAGAAAAATCATAAAAAAAGAAGTGGTTTGTTGTCTCCCATATAAGGTGGTAGAACTGCAAAATATGGAGGATATTAGAGCTATTTTCTCATATAAAGTATTCATACTGGACTCTATTGGAATTTTATGTCAGAACAACACAAAGTAGTACATAACTGTGAAAAGAAATGACACATGTTTCTCAAAATGTTTTATGAATAAAGATCTGAAAAGTGTGCAGTGCATTTGTATTCAGCCCCCCTGAGTCAATATTTTGTAAAACCACCTTTTGGGATTTGTCTCCCCCAGCTTTGCACATGTGAGATGGAGGTTTTTACCAATTCTTCTTTGCGAAACCGCTCATATCCGTTATAATAGAATAAAAGCATCTTTGAACATCAGTCCTCAAGTCTGGCCTCAGATTCTTAGTTGGATTTAGGTGTGGCCTTTGATTAGGCCATTCTATCACATTAATATGCTTTAATGTAAACCATTTCATTGTAGCTCAGGCTGTGTGTTTAGGGTTATTGTCCTGCTGAAAGGTAAACCTCAACACTAGTCTCTAGTCTTCTACAGCAACAGGTTTTCTTCTAGGATTGACTTGCATTTATGTCCCTGCTGAAGCAAAGCATCCCCACAGCATGATGCTGCCACCACCATGTTCCATACTGGAGATGGTGTGTTCAGGGTGATGTGCAGTGTTAGTTTTTCTCCACATATGGCGTTTTCATGTAAAAAGTTCAGTTTTGGTCTCATCTGAGCAGACCTCCTTCTTCCACATGTTTGCTGTATCTCCAACATGGTTTGTGGCAAACTGCCAACATGATTTCCTGAGGCTTTATTCGCACAATGACGCATGGCTTTCTTCTTTTTTTTATTCTACCATGAAGAACAGATTTCTGGAGTTGTGAGCTAATAGCTGCCATTTTAACAGATTCTGTAACCTGAGCTGAGGACCTCTGCAGCTCATCTAGAGTCACCATGGTCCTCTTGGTTGCTTCCTTGATTAATGCTCTCCATGTCCAGCCTGTCAGTTTAGGTAGATGTCCATGGCTTGTTAGGTCTGCAGTTGGTCCATCTTCTCTCCATGTTCTCTTGATGGATTGAACAGAGCTCTGTGAAATGTTCAGAGCTTGGGATGTTGTTTTAGAACCTAACCATGCTTTAAACCTCTGCAGAACTTTCTCCATGACCTGTCTGCTGTGGTCCTTGCTCTTCATGATGCTGTTTGTACTCAAATATTCTCTTAGCGACCTCTGAGAACAGAACGGAACAGCCGTAGTTAGATTCTGATTAAATTAAAATTAAACCATGGATCACTTTCCTTCCACTTCCTAGTATTGTTGTACTTTGTGCTGGTCTGTCACATAAAACCCCAAATAAATACATTTAAGTTTATTGTTGTAAAGTAACAAAATGTGGAAAACATTTAAGAGGTATAAATAGTTTATCGATACACCAAAGATCTTAAAGACAAAGAGTAAAGATTTTTAGCTCTAAAAACAGCAGCGAATCAGAGGAAGACCGTTGTTTTTGTCCTGGGATGTTTGTGTTGTTTTTAATCACTGGAAAGGGTTACTTTATAGGATGTAACAGGTTTGTCTGTGTGTACACCAGGCCTCCTGGGTGGAGTTTCTCCTGACCCTATCTGTGAGCAGGATCTCCCCCAGCGCCAGGGTCTGGTGCCAGGGAGTCCAGCCACCCTCATGGGACCTCCACGGAGATACACAGCAGGGAGAGATGTGAAAGGACTGTGTTGACACTTGAGCTGTTTGTGTCTGTAGAGGATTTCAAGAGTTTTTCAGTGCTTATATTTTCTCTCTGTGTGTCTCAGGCACGTATCTCCATCAGGTTGTCTGGCCGTTTCTCACAGTGGTGATTCTCCCTTTGATCCGACATGCCCTGACCTCAGTCTTGCTCTCCCACCATTGAACAGCATGAGCTTCCACAGACAAAACAACAGAAGAGTGTGGAAGTTTGTGTCTCATAAACATTGAGTAAAAGGCCCATAAATGGCTCAGAGTCAAACCAAAAGCAGCTTTCTGGCTTATCTGCTCTACTGTTGGATATGTGGTCTGTTTTCATTTGATAAAATAAAATATGTTAATTGGCAGCAGAACCTTTTTCCTGCTCCTCTTGTTTGTTCAGACTTTAAGTGTCAAAGCACTAAAACGTCAGAAAACTTACCACAGTCCTTTAGGCCAGAAACCCCCCCGCAGATGGGAGGTTTCTGTTTCATATGTTAGCTAGAGTATAATTCATCAGTATGAGTGGCAGCAAAACATTCCCACAGTATGATTCTGCCACCACCATGCCTGACAAAGAGAATTTGTTCTTCTACAATTGGGCAGTAGATTCACACTGCAAGATTATTCAGGCCATCCCAGAGTTAAACTCTAAAGCTGTCACAAGTAATAAGACCTTGTTTTCTTTCTTTCTTTTTATGTTTCTTTGCATTCTTTTGTTTTTTTCTTTAAGTTACCTTATCCATGTGTTTCTCTTGTATCTACTAGTGTTCAGTAATTTCCACGCCTGCCTTCCTCAGCTGCCTTAGATCTTCAGTTTCTTCATCACTTACCCATCTCTTGTTTCGATTAATCACCCTCCGTATGCAAATACTCCCCAGCCTCCCCTAAGTCTTTGTCAGATCCTTTCTTATAATTTTTCTATTGCCTACCTGCTTATTTATTATAATTTTGTAAGTCAGTTTCTTTTTTATAATTTGTTCATACCTTGAATTTGACTTTGTTCTGTTCTCATTTGGGTCTTCCACCACATACATCACAAAATAGTTCACTGTTGTTTGATATTGAATCACAGTTTTCATATAAAAAAACTTCTTAACATTGTGGCAGAAAAAGTCAGTTTCTTGGCTCATCAGACCGTCAACGTTTTCTCTAGAAGACATTTGGCTTGCCCATGTGGGCCGATGCAAATTTCAGTCACACTTAAAAACGTTGACCTTATAAAGAAAGGCTTTGTTGGTCTTAACAGATTTAGGTGGTTGAAGGTATATTATACAATAACTCTCCATTACTATTCTCCAAATATCAGGTAAGCAGTTTGCAAGCCTGGCAGATAGCAAGTGTTTTAATTGCTTGTTAGGAAGAATGACAGTGGTCCTAAACATGTCTTAGTGGGATATCCCACACTAGCTGTAACAGTGTTTTTAGAACTGAGTTTGCAACAAAACATCTCTGATTGCACGCACTTTTAATTCTCCTGAAAATAAAATCAGTCTCATTCTCCAGGTGAGAGCAAAGTATTTTCTTAAGCCTGCTCTGGTTTGTGGGGCAGAGGGCACAGATGAGGGAGGTGAATGTGATCCTCCTTCTCCTCCTTGTGTCCTCAGCCAGAGTTACTGCCAAGACGTTCCATGAGGTCAGCAAGGAGGAGCTGTTACACAACCAGGAGACAGCTGAGGGAAACTCCCGCTGTGTTGAACGTCAAAAACACCATTCTCACATAAAAACTGGCATTGTGTAACACGTCCTGTCAGTTATTCAGCTCTTTTCAGCACTTCGACATTCACTACAGAAAGAAAAACTGAAAATCTATATGGAATCAGAGAATCCCTTTTCCATTCCTTCCTTCATTAGACATGAATCATCTTTGGGAAAATTTTAAGGTTCCCTTCACACTACAGCAATAAAACTTATACAGGGACTTTTAACCGTCAGAAAAGCTCTAGCTGTTTTAAGCACACACAAAACCTCTGTAGGGAGATTGTAGTTGTTTATCATCGTGGTGGCAGCATATCCCGGTCCTGGGTGCATGCACGGTAGAGCAACCTGGTATGGAGCATGGCACCCACACACCAGTGCACTGGTCATCATACTGGCCTCTTGCTAAGGCTTCGACCTCATAACTCCCACAAGGGTCTGGTAGCACTCCAGTTTTTGACAGTTACTGAAAACTGTCTCTGTAAATCAGCTGCTCTAGCTGCAACCAGAAGAATCTCATCAAGCAAATGCAATGAATAATAAATGCTTGTCCTGTTAATAATTACTGTGCAACAACTAGGCCCCTCGCAGATTGAGATCAGTATGCTCTGGGCTCCTCGTTCGATTAGAACTCTTAGCTGGGAAAAAGTGCACCAACTCAAAGTTGTGCATTGGCTCTGCAGTGACCTTTTAATGCTTCACTTTACACGCAAATTTTTAGGCCGCAGGAAAAAAGCAAGTAGGAGGGGGAAGAAATGTAAGCAGCGTGTTAAAGGATTCATAAAATGATCACGGCCTCAGACATAGAAAACGTGGGAAAATGCACAGGTGTTAGACGTGTTTCCTTCTGACTGCAGTCTGAGAGGTATTCACACAGAGGACGAATGGATGGCAGGGAAGGTGGTGTGCAGCACTCTGTCCAGAAAACTCCTTCATCTGCATCCTGTCATGCTGCTGATAAAAGGATGAAAATACTGACATGTTTCCTCATCAACAGCAAGATGGCAACTGATGGAAGAGGTGCTGAAACCCTCCATATAAATAGGGAAGTTCTGTTGATTGTGAGAAAACTTTACTGTGCATTCTGGTAGGACTCCAAAGTTTAATTTGTACTAAAGGTACAGGAGCATTATGCTTGCCTTCCCACTGAAATGAGGGTTCTTAAATTTGCTGATCTTGCCACATTCCAGTGGTTTTGGAGGTTGTTAAGACCAGAGGGTGGTCCTAGTCCAGGTTGAAGGGAGCCACAGGAATTCTATTCTCCACATGGATCATTTTTGTTTCAAAGTACCTCTCTTCATGTACATACACAGCGAAGTAGGCTGTACAAAATGTGAAACATGTAAAGACTGTTTTCCTTTAATTACTTTGTTATTAGGACAAAATTAATCATGTTTTTTTTTTTTTTTTAGTATAGCCGTTCTATAAGAAACGGCTCACACACATTGCCTGTGTGACCAACTGAGCTGGTGTCACACAGCAGGTCCAAAGGAGGGTGGTGTCTCAGATAGCAGTGGATGAGGGACAGGCCGAGGATCTTGCAGATCTGATAAAGGCCCAAAAAGAGCCCTTTCCTTCCTGAGTGGTGGACTGTTTGTTTTAGAGCAATGTGCCTCTCTACTACTGGGTGTGGGAACCTGCTCCTCCCAGCGTTCCTGGTTTCCTCTCGCTAAAAGACCCACCACCAACCAGGCTGTGTGGTGTCAGTCAGGTCTGGGATTATTTGATTTCAACTGAGTTTAGTCTGCGGAGACACAGATGAGTTTTGCAAGCTATACGCATTCAGATTGTGTGATGACAGTTCACATTGCTTTTTAAAATTCTGTGCAGAGATCTGATGCAAATTGATTAGTTGCAAAGACCTTTATAAGTCTTAAGAATAATTTTATTTACTTTTATTTACAGGTGAAGCGTTTGACTAACAGGTTTTAATAATTCTGTCAATCTAATCAGCAGACTGACCGCTATACAACAACAGGGCAAATGTGCGGAAATCATTGTCTTCTTGTGTTAGAAATGGTTACCTGCTAATAAACACTGCAGCCACCATTAATTTGCATTAATATTACCTCACATGCAGGAAACTGCTGCTGAAAGAACAGTTTTTTAGATCAAGAACTGCAATCTGAGAGGTGAGCTGCAGAAAAGAAAGGTCCAGGAAGCTGTAGAAACTTCTACTTAGGATTGTTGCCACCAGTGCAGACCTAGCACTGTTCCTCTTTTTGATAACTGGACTTTCTCATCAAACCATCATCCATCCATTTTTATACCCCACTTATTTATCTTCGCAGGGTCACAGAGGCCTGGTGCCGATATTTCTGTTGGATGGCGAGAGGCAGGTACAACTTGGACAAGTTGTCAGTCATAGAGACTCACACTCAGGAGTGGAAAATGACCTTTTCTCTTCCACTGACCTTTCTGGATTACTTTGATGATTTATCACAAATAAACATGAACACCAATAAAGTAATTGTTAATAAAATCTATTTTAGATTCAACATCTTTGAAGAGGAATAAATACCCGAATAGCAGCGTCCTTGTCGGGTCTGGGAGTTTCTATGTTGTGCTGTTCTTTTTTTCCTGCTTCTTACTGTGCTTGGCCCCTAGATGGCGCTGGTGTCCACAGGGGAGAGGCATCAGGTGTATCTCATCTGTTACTGAACATCTGGGGATATTTAAGCAGGGAGCTGCCAGTACTTCTTTGCTCGAGTGTTAGCCATGTGGTACACCTTAAGCTCACGTACTATGTTAATGCAACAGTTTTCTAAAGATTAAGCCTTTTGATTAATTTCTGGTATTCTCCGTCCCAGGTCAACGGATTCCTCTGGATCTTTCGAGATACCCAGCTTCCAGACCACAGAGCTCATGACCTCTGGCTACCAAACGAGACCCAGTCAACATACCTAGAGTCTACGCCACAGTTACCCTCTCGGACCCACTTCTAGCTGGCAGCTACCTGGCTCCGCTTTCTATGCGCCTCCTCGCGGACGAACCCTGTCCACCCTCAGCCGTGCCTCACCTAGTGACCAGCCGCAACTTTGGATTATCTCCAGGTACATTCAAGGACTTACCTTCCAAAACATCTCCGCAGCACTTCCCAGGCCCCGCATCCCTCTCCTCCTGGCGGACGTCTTCCATTATCTAGTAAGACACAGACTTACATTAGAAAACCTACCGCAGCCTTATTTCGTCACTCACTTGTTCCTTTTCCTTCCTACAGTTATCATCACTGAATTCCCCTCTTCACTTATTTTGTCCCCCTGTAAATAAAACTTTTAAAGAAACTCAGCTGTTCTCCAGAGTGTACTTTCTGCATGTGGGTCAAGTCTGTTCGCCGAACGATAACAGAACACTCGAGCCAATCAGACACAGCAGATGCACTCAGGAGAATGTTAGCAGAACATACTCACCAAATCCAGGCCCATGGTTCAGCCCATCGCTCTCTAGTTGAGCAACAGCAACAGACACATCAACCGTTAGACCAGATCACCATTTCACAGCACACTTTGAGTAGTTCATCCTCCTCGACCCCAGAAGGCGCCGCAGCGTCAGCAGCTTCATAGCAACTTCCGCATTAGCGTGACGTCACTTCCCCTCATCCGGCGAAATATTCTGGGGAGGGGAGTGATTGTAAGGGGTTCCTCCTACAGTGCACTCTTGTTTTTAATCGTTCTCCAAATTCTTTCCCTCATGATGATGTTAGAATTTCCTATGTTTTGGGATTGCTTGTTGGAAAGGCACTAAGTTGGGCAGAGGCACGCTTCCCAAACTGCAACCAGTTTGGATGCACATTTGCTGAGTTTGAAAAGGAGTTTAGACAGGCGTTTTCCAGTGATAGTGATCAAACCTCCACTGGCCGCACATTATGGTCCGTGAAACAGAGAAACAGACCAGTTTCAGAATTTTCTATAGATTTCCGTATTTTGGCAGCTGCCTCCGGTTGGGACATCTGCAGCTTAAAGTCAGCATTTGTTCATTCTTTAGATGATTCATTAAAGGATGAATTAGCCTTGATTGATGAACCAAGTACCCTAGATGGTCTAATAAACCTTGCCACCAGGATAGATAGCAGGATGAGGGAAAGGAGACAAGCACGCCCTGATCGAGGCTTTGTTAGGGTCCCCTCCTCCAGTCAGGTGGCATCAGGTCATAGACCTTCTCCCCAGGTTACGTTTTTGGAGCCGGAGTCCATGCAGATAGGGCGTACTTTCTCCTGAGGAAAGACAGAGACGCTGGAAGGCTAGGCAGTGTTTTTATTGTGGCTCCTCACAGCACCTTATCGCTGACTGCCCAAGTTGCCCATCTCGGCCAAAAGATGGAGTCCGTCAGTAGAGGGGGGGGGGGGAACTGACGGAGTCAAAGAATAACTCCCTGGCCCCCAGATTTTGTCTTTCGGCGTCCCTGCTGTTAAACAATCAGACTCAGAATTTGTCCGCCCTGATTGACTCGGGAAGCGAACAAAATCTCATCGATCAATGCTTAGTGGATTTAGCTCAGATTGAAACAGTGCCTCTCCCTTCGCCCTGCTTAGTCTCAGCTTTAGATGGCCAGAAATTACATCGGATCACCCATCGCACCAAGTCCCTGGTTTTAGTGCTCTCGGGTAATCATAGGGAAGAGATTTAATTTTTTCTATTTCCCATTTCCTCCAATTTCTTGGTTCTAGGTTTCCCCTGGCTACAAAAACATAACCCACATTTAGACTGGTCGGAGTGTCGAATAGAGTCATGGTCAACTAACGGTTTATCGTCCTGTCTGAAGTCAGCCATAGCCCAGGCCCCCTCTGAAGCAGAATCAGTGAATGATGAGTTCCCAGATCTTTCACAGATACCAGCCGAGTACCATGACTTACGACAGGTTTTTAATACAACTAAGGCCCTCTCTTTGCCACCCCATCGCCCTTATGATTGTGCCATAGATTTACTTCCTGGGGCACCCTTACCTTCTAGAAGACTTTATAACATCTCTAGACCAGAGCAGTAGTCCATGGAAAAGTACATCAATGAGTCACTGGTTGCAGGTATTATTCGCCCTTCATCATCTCCATTAGGAGCAGGGTTTTTTTTTTTGTGGGAAAGAAGGATGGGTCTCTTCGTCCTTGTATTGACTATAGAGGAATAAATCAAATAACCACTAAGAACAAGTATCCTCTCCCGCTCATCACCTCAGCATTCGAACCCGTTCACAGGGCACCCATTTTCACCAAACTAGACCTTCAAAATGCTTATCACTTAGTTCCTATCCGCCAAGGGGATGAGTGGAAGACGGCTTTCAAGACACCTCTTGGACACTTTGAGTACCTCATGATGCCTTTTGGTCTCTGCAATGCTCCGGCAGTCTTCCAGTCTTTAGTGAATGACGTCCTCAGAGATTTTCTGAATGTTTTTGTTTTTGTTTATTTGGATGACATTCTGATTTATTCCAGTGACATTAAGGAACATCGATGACATGTTCGCATGGTTCTTCAAAGGCTTTTGGAGAATCGGCTGTTTGTTAAGGCGGAGAAATGTGAGTTTCACAAGTCCTCACTCACATTTTTGGGTTTTATTCTTGAGGGTGGAGAGGTTCGCTCGGACCCGGAGAAGATCAGAGCAGTCCTGGAGTGGCCAGTTCCTGACACCCGCAAACAGCTGCAGCGTTTCTTGGGCTTCGCGAACTTTTATAGACGGTTCATCAGGAATTACAACCAGACTGCAGGTACACTTACAGCTCTAACCTCCATCAAAATCCCTTTCATCTGGACACCTGAGGCCAACCAGGCTTTCCTCGCCTTAAAGGATAAGTTTTCTCAAGCCCCCATTCTAGTTCACCCAGACTCCTCTAGACAGTTCATGTTGGAAGTTGACGCTTCCGATTCAGGAGTCGGAGCAGTACTCTCTCAGGAATCCTGCACAGATGGGGAACTCCATCCCCGTGTATTCTATTCTAGATGTCTTAGCAGTACAGAACAAAACTATGATGCACGGGACAGAAAACTGCTAGCAATTAAGTTAGCGCTGGAGGAATTGCGGCACTAGTTGGAGGGGGCTAAACACCCGATTCTTGTATGGACAGACCATAAGAACTTAGCCTACTTGCAATCAGCCAAGAGACTAAACCCTCGTCAGGTGCGTTGGTCACTTTTCTCATGCTTTGATCTTTCTATCTCCTAGAGACCCGGTTCAAAGAATATCAAGCCAGACGCCTTGTCTCGACAATTCTCCAATGACAACTCTGATAAGGAACCAGTACCCATAGTGCCCCCCAACTGGACTATTGGCTCTCTTACTTGGGAGGTTGAGGACCAAGTAGTCCAGGCGCAACGAGACGAGCCTGACCCAGGAATTTGCCCCCAAACAGAACCTATGTTCCCTCAGCTGTTAGGTCACAACTTATCCGATGGTCTCATACCGCCAAGATTTCAGCTCACTCAGGTGTGAGTTGAACTATTGCACTGGTTTCCAGACGGTTTTGGTGGCCATCATTACACAAAGACGTTAGAGAGTTTGTTCTCTTCTCTCATGCGCTGTTGGCGCTAGAAATAAGACTAGTAACCAGCCGCTTTCTGGCCTTCTTCAACCTTTAAGCATCCCAAAGCGACCATGGTCACACATCGCTTTAGATTTTTTAACTGGTTTACCATTTTCTAACGGTATGTCCGTTATACTAACCATTGTTGACCGTTTTTTGAAAGCCTGTCACTTGATTCCCTTAAGGAAACTGCTGTCTGCTTTTCAGACAGCACAGTTAATCAAGCATGTTTTCGCCTTCATGGCATTCCCAGGACATTTTCTCTGATCGGGGTCCTTAGTTTGTCTCTCAAGCTTGGAAACAGTTTTGTATAGCTCTCGGTGCCAAGTCCTCTTTGACTTACGGATATCATCCTCAGTCCAATGGACAAGCTGAGAGGATGAACCAACAGTTGGAATCCTCGCTTCGGTGTTTAACATCTACGAATCCATTAGACTGGTGTAAACATCTTGCGTGGATAGAATACCCCCATAACTCACACATCTGGAATGCTGCTGCCCAAGCCCTCCTCCGCACGGCGGACCAAAATAGGAAATATGCTGATCAGAAACGGTGGCCTGCCCCTGCTTACCGTCCAGGCCAGAAGGTGTGGCTGTCGTCACATGATATACCGTTAAAGACAATGTCTAAGAAGCTATCACCTCGATTTACTGGGCCTTATGTCATCGAGTCTGTTATCAGCCCTACGGCTGTCCGCCTCCGTTTGCCCTCTAGTTTATGTGTTCATCCTATGTTCCACGTTTCTCAGGTCAAGCCCTCCATCGCCAGTGTTTCCTGCCCTCCTTCTGAGCCCCCTCCACCCACCATGGACCGGCAAGGGCACCCGGTCTGGTCGGTCTGACAAATTGTGGACTCCTATCGGCGGGGTTGCGGATGGCAGTACTTTGTGGACTGGGAGAGCTATGGTCCGGAGGATTGCTCTTGGGTTCCCTGGTCCTTTATTTGTGACCAGTCCTTAATTTCAGACTTTTTGGCCTCTCAGTCATCCACATCTTCTGGGCCGCCGGCGGCGGCTGTTGAGGGGGGGATGATGTCAGGGTCTGGGGTTTCTATGTGTTGCTGTTTTTTTTCCTGCTGCTTACTGTGCTTGGCCCCTAGATGGCGCTGGTGTCCACGGGTGAGAGGCAAAAGGTGCATCCCATCTGCTAATGAACATCTGGGGATATTTAAGCAGGGAGCTGCCAGTACTTCTTCGCTCGACTGTTAGCCATTTGTGGTACACCTCAAGCCTACGTACTATGTTAATGCAAAAGTTTTCTAAAGATTATGTCAGGATCTGGATTTGTGTTTGTGTTTTTGTGCTTGCTACATGTGCTCATTCTCAGGTGGTGCTGGAGCTCTCAGGTGTGCTGGGTGACAGGTGCGACTTATTCCACTGATTGCCGGGAGGAGTACTTAAGCAGGATGCTNCCAGCACTTCAAGGCGAGAGTGATTTGCCACAGTGGTACAAACTCTAGCCACACTCCAAGTTATGCTTCGTACTTCGACCTCGTTTAACTTTGTTTTATGCTCCTCTGCACGTTTTTGAAAGCCTAAGCTTTGGATCTATGTCACTCAGTTTTCTGGACTACGTTTCTGAAAGTTACTCTGGATCATCAAGCCTGTCTTCGTTCTGATGATTCCTATCCTGTGATCTATCTTCGTTTGGATTCGCATCAAGCTGGCAGCTTCCTGTCCTCTTCGTCTCCTGATCCAAGCCACAAGCGTACCCTCTCCACCCTCCAGCGTAAGCCACCGCACATCGAACTTGTTTACTGTAACCTGAGCTCCACAGAACAGCAACAAGTGAACTCTCTACAGATATACCTGCTTAAGACCTGGATCCTGAATCTCATTCCCCCTGGCGACCTGACCACCATAACTCAGTAAGCCGATCTCAGTATCAAGATAACTATTTGCTCTTAGTTCCGTTTTTCCCTCCGTTACCCATACTCATCCATTCTCTTCACTTCTCTCCTTACAGTGAGATATTTCGTCCGTTCCTGACTATATCTTCAATAAACAATCTTTATTTTACTTCCTCCTCCTGAGTGTTCTCTGTATGTGGGTCCGAGCTATTTCGAACATAATGACAGATTAAGCCTTTTGAATAATTTCTGGTATTCTCCATCCCAGGTCAACGGATTCCTCTGGATCTTTCGAGATACCCAGCTTCCAGACCACAGAGCTCATGACCTCTGGCTACCAAACGAGACCCAGTCAACGTACCTAGAGTCTACGCCACAGTTACCCTCTCGGACCCACTTCTAGCTGGCAGCTACCTGGCTCCGCTTTCTATGCGGCTCCTCGCGGACGAAACCTGTCCACCCTCAGCCGTGCCTCACCTAGTGCCCAGCTGCAACTTTGGATTATCTCCAGGTACAGTCAAGGACTTACCTTCCAAAACATCTCCGCAGCACTTCCCAGGCCCCGCATCCCTCTACCGCAGCCTTATTTCGTCACTCACTTGTTCCTTTTCTCTCCTGCAGTTATCATCACCGAATTCCCCTCTTCACTATATTTTCCCCCTGTAAATAAACCTTTCAAAGAAACTCAGCTATTCTCCAGAGTGTACTTTCTGCATGTGGGTCAAGTCCGTTCGCCGAACGATGACAGTCCTGCTAAAACAAGAACAAGGAAACGTGACCAAAAAACTGTTTTAGTTCTATAATGTTTTTTATACTACGTGAAATGCTAACATGCAACTGCTGAAACTTGAAAAACACTAAAATATGAGATGTGATTTTTTATTAATCTGCACCGATCTGAACCTGACTGTAACAAAAAATCTAAACTTGGGAAAGTGGACCATTTTGAAGTTTTATCTTTGGGTGGGTTCTGGTTTGGTGCAAAACTATTTCTGAGATCAGCACCATGAAAACTGTTAAAACTTAAATATTCTGTCTTACAATACAGCTACAGTATCTGTAAGCTAGAAGTTGAATGAGATAGTGACAGAGAACCACTCTCCCTCCTTTCCCGAATCTATTATCCAAGTGAATCTCATGGATTGATCACCAAATTTGCTCATATTCATGTCACGGAGGAAGCCACAGTTCACACCCAGCTTAAATCAGTAAGGGGCTGTTAAACTGATGCCTCACCATTGTGTTGTTGAAATCATTCCCACAGCCTGTGTGCTCTTTGCCTGGCAGCGCTCAGAGGAATGTCCACAGCTGATAAAAAAACCCCAGACCTTATCAAAAAAAAAACACTTCTCCTCTGCTGGTGTTCCAAACTGACTGTTTACACTCACTGAGGAGGACGAGGAGGAGGAAGGTGGTGGTGGTGTTAGTCAGGCCTGATTTATTGTTGATCAGGATTCAGGGTGGTCCGGCTTGCATGTGGCAGAAGAAAACTAATTGGTTTCTCACCAAAGACGCTCCATCAATTAAAAGTTTATGATCCTGTCACTGGGCTTTTCACAGTTTTCCAGTTTCTCACAGTTTTATTACACTTCACAGCCCACAGTGACGTTGGGTGTAGTTTCATTCACTTAGTAATGGAAGAACCAGGGAATTCATATTTAAGTGTGGCTTTCCTGGTTGTGAAACAATGAAGCAGATCTTTACCCTCGCCGAGTTTCTGAGGAGGTCTGAGTGTCAGATCGTCCAATTCACATGTTTTGTTCTGTGGATGTGGAGAAGACTGGGGACAGTGTCCTCCAAAGCAGGTTGTGGGGGGATGTGAAGTTACTGTGGTCTTTCTTTGGTTTGAGGACCAGACTTTCAATCCTTATAGGAGGCTAAAAATGATCAGCCAACCATGAACCGGCAGAAAGTCCAACAACATGACATTTCCTCCGGAATGGTCCAGGTTTCTCTGCTTTGAACTTACGGAAAAACGACTAAACCGTGTTGAAAACTGCAAAAGAGTAGGAGATCAGTCACTAAGGATTTTTCTGTCTGATCCATATTTTTCAGCCAACCATCAAACCATTGCTACAGCTCAGCTATGGGAAACATTTAAAAATATTAAAAGTATAACCATGTTTTCCAAGAAAACCACCTAGTTGATAATCTACACGTGGACCTGAGCTGATTCTACAGATTAATTAGTTCAGATGTGCTGCAGCTCTTTGGAAATGTTTTCTGCATGTTTAGGTTTCATGTGAGATGGTGGATAATGGCTGAAGGGTGGAAGGGAAAACTTCATGTGAGCTGCTCAGATGAAAAGGATAGGAAGAAGTTCCTTCCCATGACATCACTCTGTCAAATGACCTCTGACTGACACTTTTTTATTTCCTTCATGGCTTATTCAAATAATGCTCTTTATTTACTAATCAGGTAAAGTTTCTTATAAATCACTGAAACAACAGAAACCTATATTTAATCTTTAGCATGGATTCACTAAGACACTTTCAAAGTTTCAAAGCCAGTTGTTACACATAATTATTTTCATTATGTAGTTCTTATGAACTTTAGTACTACAGGTGCGGAATGAATCTAAACGATATTTCTTTCTGCACAATTTCTCTTATCTATGAAATGTTTCTTAAAGTTTCTAGAAATGTCTTCCAACCCTCCATGGACAGCTTCTCAGGGTCTTGCTCTTGTCTTATTTTGCTGCAGCTGCTGTTTCGAAGTAATTTCTTGAACAGAAAGATCTTATATTCATTGAAGTAAAAGAAAAAAGACCTCTCTGTCCTGACAGAAAGACCCTGAAATGAGCACACCAGACCAGTAGGTGGAGTTAAGCGTTGTCACATTATTAAAATGTCTAACTCAATATTTTTGGCCTTGACGTCATTGCATAAGTGAACTTGATGCAGGACTTGTTTTACCTTTTAATCTATTACACAACACATAAAACTGTGGTGGATCAAAAACACAACAGGACTTGATGCTCAATAAAGTTTACCTCATTTCTTCATGTTTAGATCCACATAAAACACGATAGATACTCCAACATACGTACTTAGATTTTTCTGGTTCCAGCTAGAAAAACCTCAGCTTTAGTGGTTAAAAACTATAAGATTTACTGAACAAACTTAGTAAATCAGCTGCCTTCAGCTGATTTATGGTTCATTAATTAAATCCAACAATGAGTGTGCTTAGAAATGACATCTTCAAGGTCTTACTTAGCTTCTGAAGGGTGTCAGTAAATGCCTCACACCAAAAACTACCAACCAAACCTAACCAGCTTCCATGTATGGACCATTCAACTCATTAATGAACCTCAATAGTCATTTTAATGACTGCAGTTAGATTGTTTTCAACATCAGCATCTCATCACAGTGGTTCATCTTTCTCACCATCACCATCCCTCCAATTAGCATGATAAACAGAAACTGTTTGTAGAGTTAAAAATGTCAAGTTAGAGACTGGATCATTAGTCCGAGACCAAAAAAAACAAAACAATTAAAACAGAAAAAGATGAAGAGGAAGAAAGTCAAAGAATGTGTTTTAATATTTTCCTCTGAAACATATGGATGTAATAAATTTGTTGCATTAAGATGCTGAAAGCAGGGTGTCAACTTTCCTTTTGTTCTGAGGCTTTTGTTTCCCCTCGGGGAGATGATCAAGCTCTGCAGCTCACCACAAGCTTAAACTCCACAAACATGATTCAGATGTGGTTTAGTATTCTGCCAGGAAACAGAGCACCCATCTGCAAGTCAGAAATGAGAAATACTGCTCAGCACAGTCCTGCTATAAGGGAGAACGATCCAGAAGGGAAAGCTTGGCTTCAGAAAGAAGAGCATCTGTCCCATAAGAATCTCTCCTGCTGAAAATGATAAACATACATACATTGAAGCAGTTTTTGGGGGGTTACACATGTAACTGATATCTCTCAGAGTTCATCTCTAGATGAACAAATATCTGTTTTTATAACACTACTCCTGTCCTGTCGTAGAGGCTGCGACCTTTAGAGACAGTTTCATCTGTAATCTGATGGACAGCAGCTCATTTATTACTGTTGAAGGTGAGGTCTTCAAAGTAGGTTTGCAAAATGTATTTTATTGTATTTCAATGTATCGCCGCCTGGTCAGCCTGCTCTGTTCTTTCTGAATTTAAAGATTTCCAAAAGAGAGAATCTGTTGGTGATTTTATTTTGCTTGTTAAAAACTGCCTACAATGCAGCTGCAGAGTTTGGGTCCATCAGAGCATCTTATAACTCACAATCCACTCATTTTAAAAATCAACCATTTACAACCATTTCATGTGAGCGACCACAGATTCATGTTCTTCAAGGTCAGATCTAATGTTGATCCCTTTAACTAAAGTCATAAACACGGATCATTAAGCAGCTGATGGTTTTTCTGCTTTACTGGCAGAAACTTAGTTTATGGGAATGATTCTGACTCCTTCATTCGATCGTTTAATCTGTAAATCCTGATTATCAGGAAAGGACCAGTCCTCAATGGATAAATATTAAAATTTGTAGCTTCAGAAGAAGGCAAGGCAAGTTTATTTGTAGAGCACATTTCAGCAACAACACAATTCAAAGTTCTTTACATGATACAAAAGAATACATTGCAGTGGCAGGATTAACGAAAGTAAAGTAAAGTTGGACCACAGGCTGAAATTAATGAATGCACTCAATGCTTTTAGGTCTTAATATAAAATCAAACGTTTCTTCCTGGGGAGGAGGCAAATACCTTAGAACTGTTCTGACCCATTGTGCGTCTCTATAATGTGGGAATTTTCCTTTAACTGGTCCACATCTGGACCAAGAATCAGAGACTTCCTGGTGCTCTGTACCTTCCTACCTACCTTTTTATAGACCTTCAGCAGCCTTTTACTCTGTTGATCCACACTATAAACTAACAGACTGCAAGGTCTGGATCTCTGGAACTGATCAGGAGAGGTTTAGATCCTACCTTTCAAAGAGAAGCTTCAGTGTTGGTTTAAGCCACATCATGTCAGAGTCTAGTGAGCTAATATATGGAGTACCTCAAGGATCTGTTTTGGGCCCACTTCTCTTTTTGCTATATATTCACCCCCTTAGACAGATGATTAGCTAATTTCATAATATCTCACTTTATACAGATGACATCTAGCTGCACAACTCCTTGTAAAATTCTGAGTTTGTAAACCGCTTAATTAACCTCAGTGCCTCTCATTCATTAAAATATTGTTAAAGACAAATAACTCCTTTAAGTGTACTTTGAGAGGATGGAGTGCCTGAATATCGCTTGGTTCACCATGGTTCCTCTGATCAGGCAACAGATTGGACATTTTCACTCTGTCGTTAAGCCAAATTTAAGGAATTTAGGGGTTGTTTTGGACCAATCAGTGTCTTTAGGTTACTTAGAGCTTGTCACTCAACAGCTTGTGCAAAACAGTTTTTTTCATTTGAGAAATATTTTCAAAATAAATAAAAAATATATATTGTGTTGTAATGTTTAAGCTCTTTGTGAAGCACTTTTTTGTGAATGCTTCTTTCATGGGTTCGATTGTATTGCTTCCTTCTGGATTTACAAAATACAGTTATGGTCACCAGGAAAACTCTTTGAGAAGCTGTGTTTTAGTTGCGTTCTAACATTTTAACTTCACAGCTTTCATCAAGTGTGTCAGAATTCTCCATTATGACTTGCTGCCTTAACTAACCTGTACTGATGTCACAATAAATAGAGCAAACACAGAGATCTCCATGCATGGTGGCTCCACAATGAATCTGCAGCACGGTTCCTGACCAAGAACAACTGTCCTTAGTGCGCCAAATGGGACAGAGTTCATTTATTGAGACATTCACCACCTGATGCAATAAGACTTGAAAATTGAAGAAATAACAAACAGCAGAAACTGGATGATTTTATGCAGTTATGTAATGGAATATGTCCATAGGGTTCTGAAATGTGATCTATATGCATGTGCCTGAGTAAAAGGGGTCTAATGAAACCTCTGAACTCAAAATGGGAAATCCAAATTGAAGAGAGATGATCATGGACTTCCTGAGGTCACAACTTGAGCACACACCCCTCAGCTTCAATAATCATGCAGCCGAAACAGTGAATAACATTAAATTTCTCAAAGTGCAGACATCCGATGACCTCACCTGGTCAAGAAACACCACTGGGTTCGAGAAAAGCCTGAACTTACCGGGCAAACAAACATCACGCCCTACCATCATCCTCACAACATTCTGCAGAGCTGTGGATCAGATGTGCTGCATATCAGCATGGTACCAAACCTGCAATGACTGGTTGTTTCCACTATGGGCTCCAGAACGTTTTATTCCTAGGCTTCTATCTACCGGGCTTGTGAACCAGGCTGTCTATGTATATTACAGTATGTCGCCTGACTCTGAGCCGGTCCTCCTCCTGCAGGAGCCATCTGGGACCACAGACCTCTGCCCACTACAACAAAAAGACCAGCAAGCAACTAAAACAGTGAAATCGGTCTAATACAGCATTATCTCCGATTGTTCATAGGGATTATGGTTGAAAAGCCACGGGCTGCCATTCTAAGGTGTTTGGAAATGTTAAGTTAGAGTGGATTTTAACTTAACTTCAGTGATCTCAACTCCAAGAGACAGAAAAAAAAGGCAGAGGTCTGATAAGGATTACAAACTGCGTTCTAAAGACATCATTTGTGGCAGTTTAAGCACTATTAAGCTCTGAAAATGAACTAAAATCACTTCTAATTCAGGAGCAGAAATAATCTTTAAAAATGTGTCCCATAGGAATCTCGACCACACAAAAACAGCAGCAACGCTTGTGCTCCTTTCAAACTTAAAACCAGGGAAGGAGCGACAATCAGAGCTCACGTTGCATTAACTGACATGTAATAACATAAACTGTGTACAAATATTTTAACTTTACCAGAACAAATCTTACCTCTCTCTTTATATATTTGAGGAGATGCTGCAGCTGAAGTCCAGACTTCCATTAATTAAATATTTCCACTTAATTTGTAGGATGTTATAAATGTACTTGAATGCAGACTATGTAAAACACAGCATGGCAGGCCGGCTTTAAATGTTGTGAACCACTGTGGAGTAATTTTAAGATAACAGAAAATCTGAACTGCACAGAAGCAAAAAGTGGAAAATGACTGAAATAAAATGCTGAAGAGATTCAACCAATGAGAAATGTTTAGCACCTTCTCATTACAAAGCTTCACGTATAGTTCAGGGTCCATTCAGGACGAAGTGAAAAACTCCACTAGGCTGGGTTCTGAAAAGGTTCCTGCACTTGAAATCAACTTTATGTCAGACAAAATGGCCCTAAGGAGCCGCAGGATCAGAGCTCTGAACATAGTCAGACTCCTCACACCATCTGCATGAACTTTATGAACTGCTACCATCAGGTTAACAGCGCTACAGAACCACCAGACACCTAAACAGCTTTCTGCCTCATACGAAACAAATGTTAAGAGTTTGCACGTATTCACTCGAAATTAATGATCCTTTATGGCTTGTTTTTATCAGTTTGCTTTTTTCTATGATGTATTTGTTAAAGATCCTTGAGATCCCTTGTCCAGTTTGGTTGAAGCCTTCTTAGAATAAAAAACAAAATGGATTTGTGACACAGTACTCCTGTTGATATGGGATTCAGTGTGAAAAAGGGAGGAAACAGTCGGGAAGAGCTTTGTCTTTATTATGTAGTAAAATGAGGGTTGGATCAGCCCTCAGAACCTCTGGGACTTTGAACAACCAACACAGCAGCCACTCCAGAAACCTCTGGCAACACATGAAAGGATCGTAAAAAGTGCAAGTTCTGCAGAACCTCTCACACCCGTGTTATGTGATCTGCAGATGTTGGGGTTTTTAGCATTTAGGTGCACTTCGAGTTTCTGGAAAGTTTTAAACATCCCAGAACAAAGATTCACTCAAGTTTTTGACTTTTGTCTCTCTTGCCCCCAGTGACTGAAGCTGCTCCTTCTAAATGAACCAAAAAACCGCTGGTTCACCTCTAAATGTGCGTCTCATTACAGGGTTTGCAGCAGAGGTTTTCTCTCCCTGTCTTGGACCAATAGACTTCAGTTCATAAAATCTCTGCTTCAATCCAAACAAACCAAAGGATCGCAGGGCAAACACACCTCTCCCTGCAGGAAGGAGCTGACCCACTGCGTGAGACTGAGAAGAGTTTCAAAGATGTGGTTTGGCTCATTTCTATGGCGTCCTCTGATTCTGGACTTCCTCTCACTGGGTGGGGTCGTGTCAAATCAAGGCTTAGCTGAGGGAAGCAGAGCTGCTTTAAGACAACTTATGCTTGAGAGTCTGATGTCGGCTTTTGATGCATCCCAATTTAACAAAGCCACTTCAACATTAATAATGACATAATTCATTTATTTAGAAAACGTATTTAATGGAATAAGGTTGAAAAAGGATTTTAAAAAATAACGTTTAAAGTCCTGGTTCAGGTGCTGTGATAAGACCGCCATGATGGAAATTTACAATCAAATTTAATAAATAATTAGATCATATCAAAAACTAAAATAGTTTTTATTAAAAGGAGTTGATCACGAATCATTTGTAATAAAACAAGTAAAACATCCTCTATTGTTATGATCCTTGTTTGGGTTTTTAGGGTTCTTTTGTGTCTCTGTTTTCATCATTTCCCTGTTGTTTATGTTCTCTAAGGTGTTGCCGTATTTGTCCATTCTAGCAGTTAGAAAAACAGACTGGGGGCTAGAATAGAACCGCAAAATGGAGAGACAGCGAGACGTTAATAAACAGAGATACAATTTTATTCAAGCCTAACTGAAAGGCTCATAGGAACCGTCTGGATGTGGGACGTAGTTTGTATTGTAAAATTCATATACAACCCCTCAAACAGAGGACTTTAAAATGCTATCGAGGTTATCTGCCCCTGCTGCAGTCCGATACCCTGGATCACATCAAGTCTTCTTCCTGTGGAGGTGAGAGGAGAGGCGCTGACATATATGATTAAAGTTCTGAATAAACTCGGTCTCTGTAAAGTTGTTAACATCCCTGCCCCACCATTGCTGGCTGTGTCTCCGCATCCAGACAGTTTTTTGTGCTAAATTGGCAGTCAGATCTCCCTAAACTGAGAGTTTTACTCTCCTTTTATTCACATGTTTCCCACACGACACCCGCTGACAATAAATGGCTTCTGTTGTGCACCTAAACCATAACATCTATTTCTTCTTGTTTATTGCTGTGCTGCACTTGATGCGGGTCAGTTTGGAGCCGCAACATTTTCAAAGTAATGTGAACAACCACACAAAAAAATCATATTTCTGAAACCATCGGATTTGAGCATTAAGACCTGCAGTATGAACATAGCCGAAGCCTCCCTGTTCACCTTCTGCCACAGCTGCTCCACATCTCCTCTGATTCTTCTTCTTCTTCTTTTTTTTTTTTTTATGGCGGTTTGCAAACAACTTTTAGGTGCATTTCCGCCACCTTCCAGATTGGAGTATGGACCAGACGTTTAACTATTATAATCTTCCCACAATACCTGTTCTTCTTAGAAAACTAAAAATACTGTTAAAAACTACATCCCCAGATGATCTCTGAAACAAGTCCCTAATGTCTAATTTATTTTTATTCCTACTTAAATCTCTAAGTAATACATCTCTTTCCTGAACATATTTATTACATTCTAAAAAAAATATGTTGCACTGTTTCTAATTTTCCACAATAATTACAACAACCTGTATTATGTTTATTAATTATTTTAAGAGTACTATTTAATCCTGTATGTCCAAACCTTATTCTAGATATAATATCTTCTTCTTTTTTACTTCTATTACATTTCCTAAATTCCCCAACTTTTTTTTGGATGCTATAATAAAATCTAGCATTGCCTCCTCTATCCCACTGTTCTTGCCATTTCTTCTTGATATACATTTTTACTCATTTTAATATTTAAATCAACCATATTCTTTTTTGCTGCACTCTTAGCAAAACTATCAGCCAACTCATTTCCTACCACACTAATGTGGGGAGGAATCCAAACTAGTTTAACATGAGAACCATAATTTTTAATCCTAAAAATTGACTTAATTATATCCAATATAATATCTTGCCTTGAATCTGAATTTAACTCTAGAATACTTATTAATGCACTACTTGAATCTGAACAAATTAAAACCTCCCTCTGTTTTGTTTCCTCAATCCATTCTAAAGCCATTAAAATAGCCATTAATTCACCTGTATACACTGTCAATTTATCTGTTATTCTTTTATTTCTCATAATATTTAAATCCGGAATTACAAATGCTATACCTACTTTATCATTTAACATTTTAGAAGCATCTGTATATATTTGTATATATTCTGAATATTCTTTTTCTATATAACTTTCCCTCCTCTGATTAATCCATCTGCCTTGATTTTTAATGTAATAGAACAAGGTCAAATAGAGCATAAAAATGAATTAGAAGAAAAATGATGCGTAGTTCTTAATGATTCTTACAAATAAAAATATGACCAGTGTGGCATGTATTCAGCCCCCAGGAAACCGGTACCCCTAAAAACACTCCAGTGTAATTTATGGCTTCCAAAGGTCCTCTGGTTAGTAACAGGAGTCCAGCTGTGTGTAATTTAATCTGAGGATACATCCAGTCTTTCTGTGAAGACCTCAGAGGTTTGTTAGAGAACATTAGAGCAGAAACAGCATCATGGAGTCCAAGGAACACAGCAGACACGTCAGGGAGAAGGTTGTGGAAAGGTTTAAAGCAGGGTTAAGTTATTAACAATATCTGAAACTGTGAACATCTCACAGAGCTGAGTTCAATTCATCATCCGAACATGGAGAGAGGATGGACCAACTGCAGATCAAGACATGGACGTCCACTTAGACTGACAGGCTGGGCAAGAGAGAAATTATCAGAGAAGCAGCCAAGAGGTCCCTGGTAACTCTGGAGGAGCTGCAGAGATCCACAGTTTAGGTAGGAGAATTAGTCCACAGGAAAATTAGTTAGTTGTGCTCGCCATTAGTCTGGCCTTTATAAAAGAGTGATAAGAAAATGCAACGTTGGATGAAATCCATAAGAAGTTCTGTTAAGAGTTTTTACAACAAACCATGTAGGACACACAGCAAACATGTGGAAGAAGGTGGCCATTTGGAGACACCTCAACATGCCCAGAGAACAAATTCTTCATGACGGTCATTTTTCATAATTATTTCATTTGAACTTGTAGTAGGTAAGAATGGTATCTATAGTCTCAGTTGGGCTCTGAGTTAACGTCTGTGGCCCTCCAGTTAAATAAAAACTAACCAGTCGATGGGAAATATGTTTCACTTCTGTGTTCCAAGTTTACAGAGAATATTCGCTTCTGCATGACCTCCAAAGGTCTAATTTGATGATTGCCTGTGAAGTAAAACCTTACATGATGGTGAACGTCTCTGCACCATCAGAGCAGTGTTGCTAACAGACGCTCAATGCAGATAAAAGACTCTCTTTCAGTCAGATCACACCTCGCTCTCTGTTATTTACCATCTACCTTCAGACATGTCAGCTGTTCAGCTTTTGGACATTCATTCCTGACGGTCTCTCTGAAGTCCAGCTCAGGCTGAGAAGAGCCGCTAAACACAACATGATGCAGAACTTCTCCAAAACAGGGACTGTGTATTTTAAGGTCCTACAGACTTTTATGCACTGATTCTTAAGTTGCTTTGATTTTTTTACTGTTTTTATCAAACAATTATATTTCAGGTTTATGTTTTTAGATGGTTTCTCTAGACGGCCAGCCTGCTCTGGGCTGTGATCCACTAAGCTTTCCTTTACCTAAAACTATCGGTACAAAACCAGATTTTGGGCATTCGTTGTAGATCAGATCAGCTCAGAAATCTGTACCAAATACCTTTAACAATCAGACCACCTCTGAAAACCACTGGCTTGTCTGGGTTCCTTGTTCTACACAAAGCTGCAACATCACTCCAGCCCTGCCAGCTGGTCAGAGAGCAGTTGGATCAGGTCTGTTTAAGCCTCTTTATCTTCAGGCTGCACAGCTGCTAAGCTGGAGAGAAGTGGATGGATCGAGAAGACTGCAAGAGCTCAGCTCATGTCTAATTTGGGGGGAATTTCAGCAGTGTGCATTCGGTTGTGTTGAAGGGTAGAGATTCAGACGGATGTTTACTGTTGATGTGGTGAAGAAAGGTTCCGTGTAAAATGATATTCAGTGCAACCCTAAAATGTCATGAAACCTTCCAACTTCTTTTATTACACCCATCAAACAATTTTTAGCGCATAAATGTTCTGTTAGGGCCTTCACAATCATGGGGAAGAATGCTGACATGACATTATGCAGCAGACAATCACTGACACCCTCCACTAGAAGGTCATTGTTGAAGAAGCTGGGTGTTCAGAATGCTGAATCCAAGCATATTAATGGAAAGTTTAGTGGGAAAAAAAGCATGGTAGAAAAGGAGCACAGGGATAACGGAAGCCTGGAGAGAATCACCTAGCAAAGCCCAGGCAATAGTTTGGGGACGATTCAGAAGGTGTGGACTGCAGCTGGAGTCAGAATTCAAAGACGACCAGGACATATCCAGAACATGGAGAACATGGACCGCAGCTGTCACAGTCCTTGTTTAAAGAAGCTCCTGAACTACAAACGCACAGAAGAATCTTAAAGAAGCTCAAGGTCCCAGAGTCTGGAGGACGAGTGGAGAAGGACGGAACCAAGGTGTTTGGGGTCCATTGTGAAGTTTCCACAGTCGGCGATTATTGGTGATTATAAGAAGTCAAGTCATCTCCTGCTGTTGGCCATCTAGGTTTTATCAAGACCACAGTCAACGCAGTCAACACAGCAACGCAGTCAACACAGCAACGCAGTCAACACAGCAACGCAGGCAACACAGCAACGCAGGCAACACAGTCAACGCAGTTAACACAGCAACGCAGGCAACACAGTCAACGCAGTTAACGCAGCAACGCAGGCAACACAGTCATTTCAGAGCACTTCATGCTGAGAAGCTTTATGGAGATGCTGATTTCATTTTCCAGCAGGACCAGCACACAGTGACAGCAGTACCAATACCTGCTTTAATTGCCATGGTAACACCATGGAAAAAGGCTTGACCCAAACCGTATGGAGAATCTATAGACTTTTTTTTCACTGGTTTCTGTGAAACTGGTTTTTAGGTTTTCAGAAATTGTAAAACAGAATAATCATAATTAACATGAAAAATGCATGAAATATATAACTATGTGTGGAAGGAATCTCTCTGTTTAACACTTTGAATTAAATTTGTCAAATAAATGAACTTTTCATCGATAATGAAAGATTTATTTTATTTGTGCTGTTGTGAGGACTTTACTTCTCCAGACTACCTCCTGTTTATTGATAAACTAACCGGGCAGCATGGCCCTGGGTGGAATGACAACCATGTGAGGCACAAAAAGTGACGCACACAGACCCTGCAGGAGCTCGCCTAATGAAGCTAAAGATGCTTGACGGGGAGCAGCTGTCAAACTTCATATCAAGTCTCTCGATTTTTCCAGCTTCAGTCTGGCTTCCTCTGAACCTGAGAAGCGGGGGAGCAGACGCCCTCTAAGCATCGTGTGTCTCATAAATGTGTTAGCAATCTGAACGCTTGAAGGGTGGTGAGCTCCCAAAAGTGACACCGTGTGTTGTAGGGTCTCCTCTGACGCAAGGAAACCTTTTAGTTGTAGTGTCTGGTGTCACTCGGATGCATAGCAACGCAAATGCTGCCTATAAATATGCTTCCCTGTCCAGGCTATTTAAAACCAATGGGGTCAAACAGAAGAGTTCAGCTTCCTTTTAGTATTGCAGACAAAATAAAATAATACAAAATGTAAAAGTAGAAACTTCATTATGAGTCAGCAGATAGGTTTACATAGAAAAGTGAATGTTGTTATTGTGTCAACACATTTCCATTTAATATTAAATTTATGGTTTCTATTTATTTATTATTAATTTTATGGTTTTCCTTAAGTAAATGTACCTTGAGGTGTTTCTGTTGTGAATTTATCCTGTTTGAATTGTTCTGAAAAGGGAAACATCATGTTTCTGTGTATACCGAGGTACAATCTGGCTTCAGAAATGCTTTAACTCTTGGTGGCATCAAATCAACAAGGAGCCCGAACAATTTGTCTGAGATTCTGGTCCACGCTGACATGACAGCATCACAGGTTCTGCAGATCTGCTGACTGAACGTCCTTGATGAGGATGAAGCTCATTAATAATAAGGGATCCAGTGTGTGTCAAGAGATGCCCCACACCATGACACCGCCACCACCAGTATGAACTGGTGGATCCATGCTTTCATGATGTTCACTCCAAGTTTTGACTTGACCAACTCAATCCTGCTGCTGAAATTGAGACTCATCGGGCCAACCTATTTTTGTCCAGTTTTGGTGACCCTGTGAGAACTGTAGCCTTAGTTTCCTGTTCCTAGCTGACAGGAGTGGTACCTGGTGTGGTCTTCTGCTACAGCCCATCTACTTCAGGGTTAGACGTGTGTTCAGAGATAATTCTGCCTACCTTACTTGTAATGAGTGGTAAGTTGAGCTTCTGTTGCCCTTCTTTCACCTGGCACCAGTCTGCAAATCCTCCTCTGACCTCTGACATCAACGAGGCATAATCTTTGGGTTAAATCTAACACAGCTGGTGCAGAACCTGTTCAGCACCCAGAAGGAATGATCTGGTTTGGGTGTACTTGGTCCACATGCAGGTGATTGATGGGTAAGCAAATGACTGGATGTGGAAAGAGCACCAGATGGAGTAAGAGAGAAGTAGGCAGCTGTAGGCATCATTCTCAGGCTCCACCGCTCGTTTTTTTTTAGATCATACATTTTTTGCTCTCATTTGCTAACTCTAATTATGACCCATAACCTTAAATTATATATTGTTTATTCTCATATGCGCAGTTGTGAACTGGAAGAGAACCTGGATGGGTTTGTCCTTTGGACATGTGCTGTTTGGAACCAGAAGAGGTTAAGGGCCGTAGGACCTCGGAGTGGTGCTGTACAGTACTGGAATACATTGCGGCGTAATGAATTGTTTACAGGCAGTTGCATCAGTTAAAACAGTTAGTGACGATTAACAGACTCCTATATCTAACTGGTTACATTGTGTGTTTGTATGAGGCCACATGATAGCATTATGCTGTTCCAACTGACTGCTGGATGCTCCTGCAACTGCCAGATAATAATAATAGCCTGGCTCCACTTGTCATGGTGCTACCATGTGCTGCTTCTGGGGCCTAATCTACACCCATCATTGCTCTGCATGAGAGCCAAATTACATCTGAATTCTGGCTTTTCCTTTGTGTTCGACTGTTCTGCACAGTAAGTGTCGTTTGGAACAACACTATTAACCTATTATTACTCATGCAATGTGCTTCCGTCAAGAAATCCCCCTGAATCTTATTGTTTTTTTCATTTTATCAGCTACATAGGTAATAATCTAGAAAGAATAATTTGTTTTATGGAGATGAATAAGTGATAAAATGTGAAAAACATTCAGAGCAATCAGTCACATTTCCTTTCAAAACGCCAGTGATCACATGGACTTCTTATTTTCCATCAGCCTTCATCAAACTACCAATTTATTCTAAAATCTGCCACATGTTGGAATATCGATGGCTTTATTGCAACTCATCTTGTTATACATGCAATAACTTCTAGATTCATATCTCTTACATTGTGGGCCATAAACATGAGGTTTATATTTAAATGTCTCCAAAGTAAGCAAGTCCAAACTTTGCATGATATTAAATTTGCTAACAGATAAGGTTTGTAATCAACAATGATGTGGAAGATGAAAGTGCTTCAGGAGAACGTTTATGAAAGGTTGAACAGTCCTGACCTGCCCTCCCTTCCAGCTCATCATGTACCTTATTCCCACAGCAGGCCTGTAAGATAAATATGATTGTGGATTTTCCTGGTTCTGTCCTCCATCCTGAGCCTTTCTTTTCCACAGCCCTTCCTGTTGGAATCAAATCTGCCACATGCAGCAGCGGATTAATGGAAGACTTCCTCTCCACCACTGTGCACAGTGGTAATTCATTTTAATTGTGAAACATTCCTCCTGGCTGCGTTTCCAGCACTCCAGATGCTTGTCGTCTTTTTGACAAATAGACCCCTGACGGTGTCTTCAAAGCCTTCAGTTCTAGGCCTGCTGTTGGAGCTTTTACAGGTCAGAAACGCAATGATGTCGGATTACATTCCAGAGAGTCCTCTTCGCAGATTTAGGAAAGCGGGTTCATGTAAAAATGCTCCTCTGGTTGATGACCAGGGCGGTCTGACTCTCACGTCGCCTCTCCTTCTTCCTCTCCAGTCTCACCTTCCAGCAGACGGCACTGGAGGCTAACAGCACCAGTCCGGCGGAGAGCAGCACCAGCCCGAAGTAGGAGATGGTGGATCCGTGCGAGTTGAAGCTGTACGCCACCGCGGTTACCACAATACCAGCGATGAGGACCACCACACCAAATGGGACAGTGCAGCGGTAGCATGAGAGCTCTGTGCCCCCGGTGGCTGCGGTCAGCTGGACCTCATTAACCAGGGGGATGTTTACAGTCGTCATGGAGACTGCTGGTCGCTCGTCGGCTTTGGGCTTTTCTGAGGTCGCTGGCGTTTTCATTGCGTCTTTGTTAAGTTCTTCTGGCATTGCAGGATCAGGATCCAGCTGCTCTGTGTTTACCAACTACAGATGGCTCCTCGTTGTTGCACTCTTTTCCAGGTCAGGGTCTCCTAATCTGTGGAGAAACAAACCAAGCAGTAAACAAACCAGTGAAAATGTCAAAAGGTCAATTTTAGTTGCACAATGCAAAAGAAACGAGACCAAGCAGATGTTTCTGGTTTGATTTCCACATCATATTTCACAATTCACGAGCCCACTCTGACCACCACATGCTGCTTCAATAAACCAATGTAACCTCTTTGCACAATCCAGGCTTCCTCTTAACCCAGTCAGGGGAGAATGACGCAGGTCTGCTCAGCCCAGCATGAGCTGAGACATTCCCTGGAGAGCGCAAGATACGGACCGCTCATTGAAGTGCAAGAAGCTTTGAAATCACAAGCAGTTTCACAACCGTCCCCTCCTTCTTCTGCCTGCATGTTTTCCTGATGCAAAGCTGTGATTCAGATGCTGAGGGACAAAGAAAAGGAAGAAAAACTTGCTTCATCCCAGCCAGATGCTGCAGGAGTTCATCTTGCTATTCCCAGAACAGAATCATTGCTTGTAAACAGGAGGTTTGATTTTGTGTGGACTCTTGGTACTGGACCTCAGGATCAGTATCAATCTTTGGGTTAAATCTAAAGCTCTCATTGGGTTTCACAACCTCTGGATATGGGAGTTTAACATTCCAGCATGTGGGCTAATCTAAAGACAGGAAAGACAGAAAAAACAGCATGCAGGACTAGGATTTTATCGGCACAGAAAGTGAAAAATGTTCAGACAGTATTGCAGATACTGTATTGTAAGTATTTAGCAGTAAGTTGTTGACCAGGAAACTGGAGTGAGCAGAAAATCAGTAATGAGTAAATAACTCTGCAGGAGTCCAAACCTGGACTGTTGGTCCTCAGGTCTAAATTATTACATGATCATTTAATGATTATCTTTCTGTCTTTTAATATTTAGTAACAGTTATCTTTTAATCTTTTGATATTTAATTTACCGTCCAAAAATCTGCTAAATGCTGCATTAAATTAATTTGAAAGATGATTAAATGTAATATTTACCCTATTAGAAATCTAAACAGGCCTTTATGCTCCAAGGAAATACGAGAAAGAGATTAAAACCTGTTCATGTTGAAATTCTGCTTTTCTATCTTTGGAATGACTAAGTTAACAGCTGTCTTCATATTGTCCATGCCTTCATTAGATGTTACTCTAAATCTGGTTTGGACGGTTTTGTTCTCCTCACTGGGCCTGGACACGTCGACAGTCCATCACTGGGTAACACATGAGCCGTACATTTGATTCAGGTGTGTAGAAGCAGAGACACATCTAAACCTTGCTTGACACTGACCCGTTGAGGACTGAAAATGCCCTTCCTTACTGTAAATGAACGGATCAGGAAGTGCTTTTATTTTGACATTTTCAGCCTGAAGTGTCCTGTAATGTAGTAGCTAGCTTAGCAGTGAGAGAATGTGTATTTTGTTTCCAAAATGATTTAAAGTAATTCAATTCAACGTTCAGTCTGAGAGACATTCATGTGGTCATTATTGTGAAGTTACAGCTAACATGATCAGATTGTTATGAACCATTAACATCCCATAATAATCCACCAACATCACTGGCTGATAATCAAGCTCAGTAAAATAAGCTCAGTAAAACATGCAGCTGCAGTCTGGAGCTCAGATATCAACTTCCTTTCACTCTATACTATGACTCGGGTCTCTCGTGGTTAGACCACCACGAGTCCAAGACACACCTCAAGTCTTTATGGCACAAGTCCATTGCAAGTCTGAAGTCTTTTATTTTGCTAATTAAACGTCACTGGAGATGGAGTCTTAAACTAGGGTGACCAGACGTCCCCGTTTTAGACAACATGTCCCTGGGTAAAGCTGTGCCCCAAAAATGTCCCCGATTTTAGCGTTTTGTGAATGAGAATAAAAAATGTTTCGTAGACTGTTATTACAGTAGCTGGGGGTAGAAAGTGTAGGTGAGCATGTTGCAACAACTGCTGTTATGGTAGTTGGTCGCCCCACTATTAACATTACAGAGAGAGTAGAAGAAGTTCACTGCCTTGGACTTGGCTGATCCTTGGACTAGGCTGATTATTGGACTGGACTGATCCTGCCCGTGACGAAGGTTTGATTCGCGGTAGAAAACGTTAATAGTGTTGTCAACATTCGCTGTGCCCAAGTAAAACAAAATAAGGCTTGGAGGGGTTTTGTTCTACTAAAGGTGAGGACCCAAATGCAAATAAACCAAGCTTTGATGAACGAACAGAACAAGAAAAGGCAAGACAGGAGACAGGGAGTAGCAGCTGAGTAAGGGACAGAAGGAGAAATCACTTTTTAAGCGCTGCCTGAATTAGGAAAACGGAGTTACAGTGTCAACAAGGGTTCGTCCAAAGTAAGATGTTTTAGAGTTGATTAGTGACCTTTATATTTTCAGAGCTAGTTATTAGTTGTTTTGTTATATGTGAACACAGACTTTCAGGCTGAGGAGTGTTTGGACATTTGAAAGTTCCTCAAAGAAAATAAAGCAGTTAGTAACAGGGAAACTGAATGAGGCAAGAACTGCATGAACTGAAAATGATGAGGAGGGAGAGACAACCACATGGTTAAATGTGCATTTCTTCTGTTGTATTAGCTATTAGCTCCAAATAAAAATAGTTGGGTTTCATTGCTAAATATAACAATTAACAATTATAACAATTTTGGCGTTTCATCAGCTGAGGAAACTGGTCAAATTATTAAAGAAACGTTAATATTTATAAGATTATATTAGGATTATCCTATTTTCTCATCTCAAAATAACCAATTTCTAAAGGATATCTGAAATAAAAAAATTATTTTATTTTATTTATTAAATTGTATTTTTTCAGTATGGGGTTTGTGATTATATTATGTCTGTTTAAGAACAGTGAACGACTGCAGAGCAGAGGAAAATGGGAGGAGTTAGATAGAGAGGAGGGAAATAGGCTGATAGAAAGAACAGTAAAGCTAAGAGGAGGTAAAGAGAGTTAGAAAGAAGGAGAGGAGAGAAGATGGATATTAATAGTAATATTACTTTATTCATTTTATTACTCTTATGAAATGCTAACAACAGTGTGGATAGACACTTTCCTGCTATTAGGTTTGATTTTTTTGTATAATTATGAATAAATATTTTTAAATAAATGACACCTTAACTGTACCAATGTTTTCATTATATCTTGATAACATTTAACATTCTATTAATCTCCGAGCTGGAAATGCCCCCGGATTTGACTTCAGAAATCTGGTCACCTTAGCTTAAACTTGAGTTACCATCTCTGGTTGAGACTTGGTACGAACATCGGGATGGTGCTAAATAAAGGTCTGAATACCTAAACAGACTGAGCTTCTTTGGATGTCTGAAACATTTGAAGTTTAGCAGTCTGAACAAAATCCATTCCACACAATGAAGAACCACCTGCTAACCTGACATGGCTCTCCTCAAGCTCTTGTTATGAACATTTTAACAGCTTTCTGTGGCATCATTATTAAAAATATTCTTGTTTCACATCAACATGCAGAGCTTGCTAAACGTAACTGAAACTTTAACAGGAACCATGTTGGTCCGGTGGGACAAAGACCGAGTTTTTCTGCAACAAGCTCTCCAGGTGGGTTTATTGTTAAACAAAGACTAAATGCTGTGGGCCTATTTCCCCACCAGAGCTTCCGGGTCTCTTTTTATACTGCACGACATCATGAATTTTTTGAATCTTCAGGAGATTTTAAATAAAAATCTGGAGGCTTTTGACAGAAAACTGAAAATGGCTTAAAACTGGGTCTTTCAGCAGGTGGCGGGTCCAAACACAAATGGGCCAAATCAACACAGAAACAGTTCAGGAGAAACTAAATCAACCTTCTTCTTGTGAATGAAAAAATTAAGTTCTGGACCAAAAATTTAAAAAACAACAGTTTTGAGACTTGTGTTCGTAAAATGTTTCCTGGCGTTGCAGTAAAGGCTTAGGGGTTTATTTTTGGTTGGGTCCAATTTGCAGATATGTTGTAAAACAAATACATATCTTTTGTGTTCGCCAAAAATTTCTAGAAATATTAAAATGCAACAAGACGCAGTGATTGAATAAATAAAATCCAAAGATTAAAAACGTTTTGGTGACTGTTGGGAATTATTTGCACAGTGGACGCTGTTTCAGTTTGGATCTTACAGCAGCATTAATGTGAAGAATACAAGTTATTCTCCACAATCTGTTCATGCAAAGCATTAAAACTGCAGTAACTTAAAGCAACAACAAATAAAAAGCCTCTGAAACTGCAAACTGGGATGTTGTTTTTCTTGTTAGAGGAACCAACAGACTTCTTTGGTTTACATTCATTTAAGAGCAAGAAACAAACAGTTGGTCATAGAAGCAAGAATAAACTGAACTATTCGTGTTTTTCTTGAAGGAAATTGTAGAGAGTGTACGAGGAGAGCCTAAATAAAGTAAGAGTTAATTAAGAATAAATTGTAGTGTGATTTGTGAAGGACAATTTAAGCAAGATGAGTGAAATCAAAGAGAAAAGTCTCTGCAGAGTGAATTAATTTAAAGGATCTGGGAACTAGAGAAAAATCAGGTTTTAAATCTTCCTCCCACACATGCGCACTAATTCACCTTCTAGTTCAATTCGCTTTATTTATACAGTCCCAAATAATGTAAGACACTTTACCAGATATCATATCCAGAAATATGAAAATAAATCAAAGCACACAGCCACGTTCAGCTGCATATATTCCGATTAAATCCTAGAAAATGGAATAAAAGCTGCTGAAGGCGAAATTAACTCATCATTAGTTACGTTGCTGCTTTTATCTGAAGGATAATAAATTCTGTTGAAATTATAAATTAGAAAGATTTGTTACCTCACAAGTTATTCCCACACCAAGGGTCCAAAGCTGCCTGTAACTGAAACAAAGCGGTTCCTAAAGAATTCTGCCGGTTCGGTTCGGTGTGCAGTCCGACTCTCCGTAAGTCCTGAGTAATAATGCTTGTTGGCCGAACTGCCATCCTCACTGAGGAGGACGTCAAGTGTCTGCGTCTGCCAGTGATCACGGAAAGGGACGCTTCCTGCTCAGTTTTTCAAAATAAAATACAAAAATACAATTATCAAATAATTCTGTTCTAAAAGTAAAAGTCAAATCCGACATTAAATCTGGCAAAAAGTCTCCTGTTTTGGGTCAGTTATTTTTATTAGTTTCTTCAAATAAAGAGCATTGCCAACATTATAACTATTTTGCCTTTAAGGCAATAGGGAAAACCCAAGTGATGATGTCATGGCTTTGCAAGCTTCTAATAGGTTACTTGAGAACATTTTAGTAAGATCAAGACAAACTTGTTGATTTAAGAAGACTTCAAACCCTCTGCTACCTTGTGTGACATCATGGAAAAATCAAAAGAAATCAGCCAAAATATCAGGAGGAGAGTTATGGACCTCCACAAGTCTGATTCATTCTTAGGTTTCCATTTTCACATGACTGAAGGTTCCACTTTTATTTGTTCCAACAGTTATACGTAAGCATAAACAGCATGGAGATGTCCAACCATCATACTGTTCAGGAAAGGACAAAAGAACAAAAGCTGAAGACCTTATGAAGATGCTGCTGGTCAGAGAATGCCATGAAAGACTGAAAGGCCACTCAGAGAGGAAGAAGCCGCTACTCCAATAGCAACACAGAAAGCCATATTGCAAAGGTTTAATTTTTGAACACATCTTTCTGAGCTGCAGCTCACAATTCTTGAGTCTATCATGTTAAATCCAGTTTCATTACTCAGAAGTAAAATATAAAGAAAGAATTTCAAAATCAAGTGATTCTATTCAAATCAGTTGATTTATATAGCATTAATTCACAACATATATCGTGTCAAATAAAGCATTACGCAGCATAGATGTTATATTCATGCTATATGGAAGTAAGGGAGGATCTATGTGGTAATATTTCTGTTTTTGTGAATCTTTTTACAGCATTTCTTCCTTCCACTCAACTTTTCATTAAAATGCTCGAAAACAGCACACAGTGATCCTTTAGCAAAGAGTTTAACCTTCTTGTAGAGCAGGTTAGTGACCGTCTGCTGGTCAACAGTCAAGTCAGCAGACTTTTCCATGATGTGTAGGCTGTAAGATGACTTTAACAGTGGTAAGGTCTGACATTCAAATTTTCTGAAAATCTTAACCTTGAGGCTTTATGGGGCACATTATGGTGAATGCAAGCTTGGCACCTGAACAGAAAACAGCCTGAACTTGGCACTGAGGCATAAATGTGTCGAGCTTTTATTTTGGTGTTTTTAGGCGGAAGCTGCGTTGTTGTCTCCGGGCTGACAGCTCAGCTGGCGGCCGCTGTCCGAGGAGCTGAGCCGTCATGTCACTGCAGTTCAGGGATGAGGAGTTCCAGCGCGCCTGGAAGGAGCTGGACGAGCCGCAGCTGGACGGAGGCTGGGAGCTCTTCACCGAGACGATGGGAGTCCAGATCCACCGGCTTTACGATAAGGTAGGAAAACCTGCGGCAGTCTGCCTGTGGAGGGACTGGGTCCTCTGCAGAACCTGCAGCAGAACCTGCAGCAGATGTTCTCCCACCCCTGCCCTCCTAAAACATCATCATGTTTTCATGAATGCTTTTATTACCAAGTAACGCGTCAGCTGTGAGGTCCTAGCGGCCAGAGGTGGAGAACTCCGGAAACAGCGACCTGATTTCACTCCTTCAGAAACCGGTTCAGCAGAGTTCCTGCCCAGCCTAGAAAAGTCAGGATTTTTTATTTTTTTTTACCATTTTCCAGGACTGGTTAAATAGGAAATGGAAAAAACACTGGGTATGGAAAAGTGTTTGAGCTTAATACTTATTTATTCATCTTAAAGATAAATAATTTATCTAAAATGTGATTTATTTTTAAATAACACCTTTAATCCTTCATTTACAACATCACAACTTGAGTTTATTAAACTCATTGATCTTTTTGTTTCTTTAAATTACTGAGAGCCCAAATGATCGAAACGCACTTGCTCTAAAGTCAAGTAAGGGTCGTTTTTTTGTTTTTGACCTCTTAGATCAGGTTTTTAAACTGAATCTAGTTTAGATGCAAACAGAGCAGTGAAACTGCTATAAATATTCACAAACAGAATAATAATAATAAGAACAGTGCTGTTTACAACAGTTAAAACAAGGAAACACAAAAGGAAGCAGTAAAACAGTAGGCATAAGAATAAGATGCTCAAGTTAAGGTGAACAAGTGGGTCTTCAGCTTAGCTTTAAAAACCTCCACAGAACATGGCTGCCTATTAACTTGAAGGAGATTGTTCCACAAAAATGGGTCACGGAAGGAGAGAGAGTGCTCCCCAACAGGTTTTCTTCTAGCAGCAGGAACAGTTGAAAGGCCAGAGGCCTGAGATCAGAGACCACGGGGCTGCTCGTACAAATGCAACAGGCACCAAACCATTTAGATCCTTGTAGGTAAGCAGGAAGACTTTAAAATCTGCTGGGACCTGACAATGTAACCAATGACGAGATAACAATACTGGAGTAAGGTGCTCATATTTGCCAGTTTGGGTTAAATTGCAAGCAGCCACTCTCTAACCCAGTGGCAGACCTCTAAACGCAGAGTTGAGACCTAGTAGTAGTAAAGCAGAAATAAGATCATTGTCTGCATTTACCAACAGATCATTAACCACTTTGACTAATGCTGTTTCAGTGGAGTGGTTAGATCTAAAAGCAGACTTGAAAAAGATCAAACTGATTATTTAGTTACAAATAGTCAGGAAACTGTTTGGAAACAACTTCTTCAAAGACCTTAGACAGAAACGATGGTTGTGAAATGGGTCCATAGTTTGCAACTGAGTAGACATCTAGTCCAGGCTTCTTCAGGATTGGTTTTACCACAGCTGATTTAAAGCAAGCAGGGAAGACTCAACTAATCAATGAGGTATTTAATAAAAACATATGGTCCTAATACTGACCACAGTTCCTTTATGGCCCAGGCTGGCAGAGGGTCCTAGGGACAGGTTGTACATCGAGTTGCATAAAAACTGCAGGTAATCCAGACAGGGAGAAAACCTGGAAGTCAGAGAACCCTTGACCAGCAGCAGCGGGTGAAGCAGCTGAGTAATCTGATGAACTACCGACAGAAATCTGGTTTCTCGGTGTTACGGCCCTGTTTCTGAAAAATGTAAGAAAGTCATTGGTTTTCAAATTTAAACTGCGTGGTTGGTTTACCCTCATGTAAAAGTTTAAATTTAGGTTGCTTTAGCTGAAGGCATCACCAGGCGTTAAAAATACTTCTCATCTAGAACATCTCCAGCAACGTCCGGCTTCTATACAGATTCACCTCAGGTTCAGGAGTTCCACATTAAGCCAGGGTGTGGGGTTCTTTTTTAGGCTGACCTGTGGGGCATTTTTCCCTCCCAGAAACCAGAGGAAATAAAGTATCAAATACAATTACTGAATGATCTAAAATAGGTAAAGCACAGTTTTCAGTCACCAGCACATCGAGGCCCGAAACAAGGTCCAGGGTGTGGCCCAAACTTGTTGGCCCAGACACAAATTGTGAGATTTAAGGAATCAGTTATATTCAAGAAGTCTTTAACCAGGGGTTTAGCCTCACAACAGAAGTGAATATTAAAGTCCCACACTATGAGAATCCTTTCATAATGAGCAATAAAACATGTCAAAAAGTCTGAAAACTCCGAAATGAACAGATCATTGTAATTGGGTGGGCGATAAATCCCTATAATTAAGACCACAGGGCAGCTCAGAATGAAGAGCTGGGACTCAAATGAGGTGGAGACACCTGGACTTTGAATCTGTTTGCACTTATAGCGTCTTTAATGATAGAAGCTACTCCCCCCCTCCCAGACAGCCTAGGAGAGCTGAAGAAACTGGTATCTGGGGGGTCAATTCCAGTAAAGGTGTCACTTCTCCAGCATGCAGCCATGTCTCAGTTAAAGATGTTAAAGATCACAAACCGTGCTGACAAGAACCTGTACGAAGTGTTGGACCATCCACTGCTAGACCCTAGACCTTACTGCCCAGTCAGAAGCCAAGCTTCATGATTTGTTCATTATACAGATGATTCAGCCTGACTGTGTAAATGTTTTGAGCTCAACTGTCCAGAGTTTAAGGCAGAAACACAAAATCTGAGTCTGGAAAAGTAAAAAGCTTTCTAGTGGAAAATGTGTCCAGCTGTCCCCTTCGGATGGTGACCTCTCATGAATTGCAAAAGAGGTTTCTGTATTGAGCAAAAAAAGCAGTCGCTTTATTTTCTGCAGAATTATTTCAGTAAACATTTGCTTTAGTAATTCAGTTGAGAAAGTGAAACTCCTAAATAGTCATTGGACAGAGTGATGCATGTCAAGCGTTTGTTTACAGTTAATGAAAACCCAAAATTCAGTTTGTCAGAAAATTAGAATATCACATCAGACCAATATGCATGAAGAGCATGTGCACCGATTTCTAACACAGATTTTCCTTTCACTCAACTTTCCATTATTAAAGCTGGATGCAGCACTCTGTGAACAGCCAGCTTCTTCGGCAATGAGCTTTGATGGCTTCCCATCCCAGTGTCAGTGACTGTCTGCTGGACAACTGTCATGTCAGCAGCCTTCGCTATGATTGAAGAGGACACAACCCAACATTTCTTTTTTTTTTTTTGTAATATTAAGTTTTTTCAACAAGCTGATTTATGGGTTTTTATTACCTGTAAGCAGGATTTTATTTCCCTTGCTTTTACTTAACCTTTACAGAACCTTTGAGGGGTAGTTAGGCAGCTTTACTCCAGCTCCAACTATTCAGATAGGTTTACTAGCAATTAGTCTTTAAAATGCACTATGCTATTAATAAGAGGACAATTATGTCAGCTCCAGGTAACCTAAAGAGTTTCAGTTTCAGACATTAAACCTTTGGCAAAAAAGGAAATAAAAAAAGAAAATAAAACTGTTGTACGGATCCTGTATTTTCCAGGCAAGCTGTAAATAAAATAAAATAAAATAATTCTAATTAATGTTTTTTCAGTGCTGTAAAATATAATAAAAAATAAAATCTGTTTATCTGAACCTGCTGAAGTAAATCCAAGAACTTCTCCCCTGCCAGAGAGAGAAAAAGGAGCGATGCAGCCCGGTTCTGATCACAGCTGAGTGGTTTGGGTTTAGTTGTTCACAGTGTGGGTGTGGCATTTGGCCTGCAGTTGGAAGACAGAACTTTCATGTACTGTTTGCAGGAAACTGGACTTTATGAGTACAAAGTCTTTGGTGCTCTTGGAGGCTGCACCCCAGAGCTCTGTGCAGACGTCTACATGGACTTGATGTATCGGAAACATTGGGATGGATATGTAAAAGGTAAACAAAAAAACCCGGTGAGGTGAAGTTCACTCCTGTTCTCTCTCAGAAACATCTTCATTGTCTCAGAAATCATCATCTTACTACTGGTTACAGCCATTTTCATGTCTGTCTGTTCTTTCTAACATTCTTGTCTTGGCACATCTGCAGAAACAAGCAGGTAACATGCTGTAGCTGTAGTGACAGGTTCTATCAGGAGAGGAAGGAATGGTCCAGTTTTGACCTGCAGACCAGCGATGAGGCTGTAAATGGTTTGATTTGTTAAAGTGGGCAGCAGAGGGCGTAACAGAAGCCGCAGCAGCGTTATCTGTCAGTAACTGGAGCGTCCCGACAGTCTGAAGACACCAGAACCTCATAGATGCATTACCAATGCTGGATCCAACGGACATGTCAGGGCCCACCACACACACACACACACACACACACACACACACACACACACACACACACACACACACACACACACACACACACACACACGTGTCATCAAAAGGGTAGTTTCCGACTGTGCTGCAGTGGCAGCAGAGGTTTTATTGTATCGTCTATTTGACTTTTAAAGTCTAGTACATTTGTGGAAATGATTAATTTAGTTCTATTTGAGGTGCCGTCTGTCTTGTTGCCTTAAATGCCATCAAAAGGTTAAAGGTATTTTTAAAAAGATTTCTCATAAAATGTATTCTCTATTATATTTAGAAACTGTGTTTTTAACTGAGCCTCCATGTCTAACAGCTCAGCTGCAGACCTTTCGGATTCACTTTGGAGTCGGTTTGCTTAGCGAAGCCGGACCATGACTGGAATAGTTAAACGTTTGGTTTCCACAGATCAGAATTGAAATAATTCACTTTAATAACTTCATGTTTAACAATTCTGGACTCTTGTGCCAAAGTATGCTGCTGTCCTAAAAGTTCTCATATCTACAGAGAAATGAGTAAAAAGATTAAAACTACTGGAAGTGAGACAAACAAGACTGAGGAGGACAGTGAAGAAGACAACGAGGAGGATGGTGAGGAGGACAAAATAGGTGTTAACATCTTGGGTTCCTCATCAGCATGCCAGGAAAAAGCATTTTCTGTCCTACCATCACAAACGTAAACTTGTAGAGTTTTCGAAGTCCTACAGGAGCTTGTCTGGAATCGTGTATTCAGGTCAGATTATAATAAGATTAAGCACATGAAATGGGTTTGGCAAAAAACAAAAATAAAACACGTCATGAGCTCTTTAAAATACTCAGACAATTCAGAACACTGGGTCGTTATTAAGAATCATCCAAAACAGTGAAAACAACAGAAACAAAATTAACCTTCTCGCCAAAAAAAGTGACATGTTATGGTTAGGTACATAAAAACAAAATAGTTTGTGTACAGGTTAGAAAATGAAGTAGAAAAAACCCAAAATGGAACGATGTAGAAATGAAATGAGGTGGCCGGACAAAGAACTGAAGGCACCTGAGAAGACAAAGACTAAAATCACTGCAGAAGCAGAGAAAACCGTATAAATAGTAATAAAATAATGAAAAAACTCAGTCTGTCCTTCCATCTATCAACTTTCACCTATCCAGGTCATAACGGTAACAGGGCCAGGAGGGAAACCCGGACATTCCTCTTCCCAGTCATGTTGTCCAGCTCATTCTGGGGAATCACAAAGCCCTCCAGCGAGTTCTGGTTCTGACTCTGGGTATCCTCTCAGTGTGACATATCTGGAAGACCTCCAAAAGGAGGCACGTAGGAGGCATCATGACTAGATGCCAGAACCACCTTAACTTGGCTGCTGCTGTGGGAGTCAGGTGGCAGGCGAGGGAAGGGACCCGGCGCTCCAATTCCCCCGCGTCTCAATTGGGCTGTAGGGACAAAGAGTTTCAAGATACACAAACTTAATTATCAACACGGGAAGGTGAGCATTCAGGAGTGAAAACAGCAATAACTGGAGCAAGAAAACCAAGACTAGTTAAGTAATGAAGCAAGCTGCACATAATGGCTTCAGCTTTAGCAGTGCAATCTACTGTGTCTTCTTCATGAAATCACAACAGCTTCACCATTTTATGCAGATAAAATGCTGAGAAGTTGATCAAACAAAATCTCTTCTTTCTTTGGCTGCCAGGATAGATGTGCTCCCCTCAGATTATCAGAGCTTCACATACCTTTTAAATAATCTTGGAGCAGTTTAGTAGATTTCTACTGTTTAGATGCTGTTTTATTAAACTTTTGTCATTTTTGTTCATTCAGAGCTCTATGAGAAGGACTTTGGTGGACAAACAGCGATCTACTGGGAAGTGAAGTACCCGTTTCCTCTGTCAAACAGAGATGTATCCTTTAGTTCTCAAAACCAAACACAAGACGTCCTTTGTTGTTTTATAATTAGGTTCATTTTATGGAATCTAATTCAGTGGACCATATTCCCCAACTACTTAAACCTCAGTATGTGTACATAAGGGAGCGGAGAGACCTGGACGTAGATGGCCGAAAGATCTGGGTGATCCTGGCCAGAAGCTCAGCGGAGACGGCATGTGCAGAGAAGAAAGGCGTGCTGAGGGTGAAGGACTACAAGCAGAGCGTCGCCATGGAGAGCGATGGAGCCAGCGGCACTAAAGGTGACTAACTGGCTGAATAATACAGAACAAAGTAATGGACAGTCTGATACTGTTGAGCAAAAACTGACATTTTGTGATGACAACTTTAGATTTTTTAGCCTTTTTTCACCACTTTTCCCTAAATACTCTGATAATTATCACTCACCTGTCAAAATCGTTAACACCATTATTTGATGTTTTAATAGATCAAATCTAAGCAAACTAAAATTATTTCTGGGATTCCTCAAGGTTCTGTTTTGGGGCCAATTCTATTCAGTGTCTCATCTTAGATGATGGAGTCTCACAGAGAACATCGCCTTGTATCACAGCTGTGGTGATCTACTTTATATTTATGTCAGATGTATAAACCAATTAGTGGATGGCTAGAAGACAAGTCATTGTTTTTGGCCCCCAGGAAATTAGAGATCAGCACTCATTTTACATTAAGTCTAATACTAAATCTGTTTTGGCTGTTTTTTGTAATTCTTCAGATTTCTTTCTTTTACTGTATTCCTTGGTGATGCCGCAGTGAATTTGTTATGTTTTGCTTCAACTTTGAATTAGTTTTTATTCTCTAAGCTCATGTTGAATATTTAGGTTATCAACTTAATAATTTCCCATTCTGGATTTTTTTGTTGAGTCAGTTAGTAATTGAAGCCCTTGTGTGAGAACTAATCTTGTGCTGTGTTTCAGTGTTCTTGAACTACTTTGACAACCCTGGGGGAATGATTCCTACCTGGCTGGTGAACTGGGCAGCGAAGGTGGGTGCAGTCATGTTTTATATGGTGTGATCAAAGTCCTCTGACAGGAATGTTCACCAGCTGTGGAGTTGTAAAATAACCGTGCAGAAAGAAACGATGAAATCCTGAGGGAAACATGCTCTCATGCTTGTACAGGTGTCTTGTTGGCCGTGGTCTTATATGGGAATGTTTCCTCATGAGGGATTGCAGGAGAAATGGGAAGAGCTCAACACGCTGAGCAAAACAGAGAAGACATGAAATAGGAAAAAAATTATCTGATAAAGGCACTTATTTTTGTGAGTCACACTTTATGCACAAAGCATTTCCACCTATAGACTGTATACTATTGAACACACTTGAAAAAACAGGGTTTTTTTCAAGTCAGTTTAAACAACCGTTACCTTATTTTTGTGTAACTTATTATTCTTCTGTAAGACATTTAAGTCATAGAAGACATTCTTCTCAGGTCTCTCACTTTTGTCTGAAACTCGCTTCTGTCTTCTTCTGTGTGAGTAAGTGTGACTTGTCTCTGTGCAGTTTCTTTAAAATAGAAGATACCAAGAAGGCTGTCTTATTTCAGACACAGATGGTTAAATAAATAAATGCATTCATCTGAACCATGACACTGCAGTCAGCCAGAAAATAAAGCCAAATGTTTGGTTTCCTTTTACTTATTTAGAGCTGGAAATAACCCTTAAACCAACCAAGGAGGGTCTAATATAACAGGTTATGTTCAACAAGGCACACTTGGTCTCTGAGCTTTTACTTTGTGCCCTAGTGGTTGTTTGTCAGTCAAAAATGTTGAAATGTTGAAGATGTGTTTCTTGCATGGAGTCACCATTTACTTGCCAGGTGGCACTTGTTAGTCCCTGGGGATGTCTACTTAGTGTCTGGTTGTATTAAACGTCTAGTGTCCTTTCTCACTGTGCTGTTGGACATCACCAGGCATTGCAAAGCACAAGAACTTTGACCCCTTTGGCTTGCCATATTTCCATCTGGCTTTTCGCTGCAGCTGCAGAGGTGCCTAAACATTTTCAGACTGTTGTTTTAAAACAAGACTTCAAGCTACTGTATGCCAGCCAGGCTTGCATTGCTTTGGTGTGAAGTGCTTAAGATAGTGCCAAGGCACTTAACAGAGAGGGCAAAATACACATGCATTTCTTCTTCTGGAGGATAGCAGAATTTACATTTGACTAACATGTTCTTTGTCTGGTTGTATGCACCAGACTGTACTGTTTGTCCCATGATTGCTCAGTTTAAACACATTCACCATTAAAATGTTTTACTGCTTAAACCTACAGGGGTTGGACAATGAAACTGAAACACCTGGTTTTAGACCACAATAATTTATTAGTATGGTGTAGGGCCTCCTTTTGCGGCCAATACAGCATCAATTCGTCTTGGGAATGACATATACA
>JAHUTI010010015.1:0-43735 GCA_036250305.1 Ataeniobius toweri | reverse complement strand
TTGTCAGAGTTTTGGAGAACTAAAAAATTTGGCCGGATTCCTAGAAAGAAGAGCTGCTCCATCCAAAGTGGGATGGATGCCGTCTCTCATTTCAGCAGTGTGTGTAAGAGTATTTCAGTAATATGTATAAGTATTTCAGTAGTGTGTATGAGAGTATTTCAGTAGTGTGTGTAAGAGCATTTCAGTAGTGTGTATGAGAGTATTTCAGTAGTGCGTGTAAGAGTATTTCAGTAGTATGTGTTTCAGTAGTGTGTATGAGAGTATTTCAGTAGTGCGTATGAGAGCATTTCAGTAGTGTGTGTAAGAGTATTTCAGTAGTATGTATAAGTATTTCAGTAGTGTGTATGAGAGTATTTCAGTAGTGCGTGTAAGAGCATTTCAGTAGTGTATGTAAGAGTATTTCAGTTGTATGTATAAGTATTTCAGTAGTGCGTATGAGAGCATTTTGGTAGTGTGTATAGGAGCATCTAGCCTTTCAGTAGTATGTATAAGAGTATTTCAGTAGTGGGTGTAAAAGCATTCCAGTAGTGTGTATGAGAGCATTTCAGTAGTGCGTATGAGAGCATTTCAGTAGTGTGTGTAAAAGCATGTAACATTTCAGTAGAGTGTGTAAGAGCACTTCAGTAGTGTGTGTGAGAGTAAATTCAGAATAAAGTCCCTAATGGCCCCTCATAGATGTCTGTTGATCTTTATAATCTAAGACATTGTGCTAGATGTCATATTTGTGGCATGTTTGGTGTTTGGATTTGCATGTTTCTATGTTAAGTTAAAAACAACATATATTTAAAGTAATCTTCCTTTGATGTCTTGCCACACCTCTATTATGAGTAGATTATGACTACATTATGAGTACATTACGAGTACATTAAAGTGTTTAAATTAGTTTTGTGTTATTTTAACCCCACCAGTTTTATTGTAACACATTGAGAAGTATCTAAAAGGTTTTCAACTTGGTCTTAATTTTTGTTTTTTAGTGTTTGGTCAATTAGTTTTTTTGCACTAAAATGTATACTTTTGGTTTATTTCCCCCAAGAAGGGGTGCCACAAGTGTAAAGAAATGTATATGTGGGTTGCGCCAATGAACTGCAGACTATGAAAGTGGGAGGCTCCGAAAACTCTGGGCTGTCTGTGGTTTCCATGCTCTTTTGCTGTTGCGTTGCTTAATGGGAAACCTTGTAAAAGTTGTGTGATGAGATGCAAGGTATTACACTTCCACTCCACAGATAAGCTCTCTGCATGTCAGCAGGTTCAAAACATTTGCATTTGCTTGGTACACTCGTGTTAGTAAAGCCAAAGGGCCATGCTGAATATCTTTGGGACAAATAGATGTACACCCCAACACTCCTGATCCCTAATGCGCAGTGTTAACAGTAAAGGACTCAAGAAGTCATGAAGAATGTAATGAATGAAGGGTGACAAAAATGCAAATATAAATGCAAACTGTGAGATACTGTATTTAGAATGTCTTGAAAATGTTGTTGAAACATATGCATACATGCATACAATGGCTTAAAAAAATAGAAGGGCTAAAGGGAACAGTATAGACCAAAAAAAAGCAAAACTTGCAGACAACAGCAGATTTATCTTTTTTTCATACTTGATGTCAGAGATCCATTCTCTTCCCTCTCCTCCTCAGTCTCAATGCACCATTTATTAAATTTATAGCATTAACACGTCTGCCCTTACAGCTATCAGTTAAACAGGCAGCCAACCACTTGATCCCTTCATTCTGTAGTTTCCCTTGTTCTGTTCCCATGAATTTCATTCAGGAAACCTTTGAGATATTTGTGCAGCTGTACGAGATAGTCTGGATAAATTTACCTAGCTGTTTAAGCTGCAACTTGTTTTGTCCTCATATTTTACAATTCTCTACAGAAGTATGCATAATTTCTCACTGAATGTGTCTGGAAGAAAGCATTGACAACCCTTAAGCTTTTTCTTATTTTGTGACATTACAACCACAGACTTTAATGTATTTTGTAGGAATTTTATGTTATGGACCGACACAAAGTAGGGCATAAATGAAGTTCTGCCGAAAATTCAATCCGGAAGACTCCCTCCTACCTCAGCCGGTCCAGTGGCTCCTCCATGCGTCTCCGCCCATCCAATCAGCGTCAAGTCCGCACCTTTCCTTCAGCCAATCATCTCCAAGGCTTCGCTTTAAAGATCCTCATCGGCAAGATTCTCTCGCTCTTCCGCTGAGCTTTAACCCACCTCCTCCCCATCTCCTCCTTCTGGACTCACAACAACCCGATCCTTCAGGCCTCCACTCAACCACCAGTCGGATCCCGGGGGAAGACATCTGTAATTTAATCCTAAAAATACTCATTCAAGCCCTCATCATTCACAGCGTTCAGGTCTTTCCCTGGGGTTTGAGCGCTAAAGAAATGTATATAAAAATAAACTTCTAATAGCCTTTCTCTGTGTTTTCCATTTGTGAGTCTTACATGATTGAATTGTGAAGTAAAAGGAAAATGACACATGGTTTTCAACTGACTTGATGGTTTTATCCCTGACCTGATGAGTAATGTTCTCTGAAAAACCTCTGAGGCCAGTGTTTATACTGAAATTACACAGAGGGCTATTAGTTGCACAGAATTTTATTTAGGACTGTCAAAGTAAAGGAGCTTAATACAAATGCATGCAACACCTTTGTAAATTTTATTTAACTTTCCCTTCAACTTCATAATTGTGCATTTCTATGTGTTGATCATAAATACTTCAGCAATGCACTGAATGCAGTAAAATATGGTAGAATAAAAATGCATGCCACACTTTTTGTGAGATTTTTGTTTGTATAAAAAAAATAAAAAACATGTAATTTTTTTCTACATAAAATCCCAATAAACAAAACAAAAATGTATCATTATAATAGAACAAAAATGGGAAAACAAGCAATATAGCTTTATGTTTTAAGAAGTAGAGAATAGGATCGTTGATACTGAAAGCTGCAAACTAGACAGTTGTAAAGTTTGTAAAAGTGATGAAGCCTAACAAATTAATAATATGTCCATGACTTCTAACCCATAGTAACTATAACTGTGACTTGTTTTAACCAAACATATTTAATCTGTGATGTGAATACAGCTTTCTTTATGGGAATCATTTATATACTTGGTATGTCTCTTTGACCGATTGAATTGCTTGGCTGAAACTGCCTGCTGTATAATTTACCATCATATCGTTTACTCCAGTACAGCTTCACTAGCATCGGATTTACTTGGCTAGGGCCGTCTTGGGATGAAATGTTGTGCTACATTACAGCTACAGCCAATTTGAAATAGAGGAGGGGATGAGCCCTCATTTTTATTTATTCAGCTTTAATGTTGAGCAGAACAAGTTGGCTGCGCCCATTTTGTCTGCGTGAGAAAGAAGATTTCTGTTTGCCTGCCAGCCAGTTGGTTGCAAAGTGCCATTTTAGGTTGAATTTTTCAGAAGAATTTGCAGCTGAGATTTAACATAATGTACATCTGAGAAAAAAAACACAGTATCTAAAGCGAAAGCGTATTCACTCAGGCAGGTTTCCTTCTGGTGGTGTTGTACCATCGACACACTGTCTGTGGTTGAGTTTTAAAAGACATGAATCAACCAGTTGCCGCCACTGCAGAAGCTTTCCCCTGTGTATGGCAATGAATCAAGAGGTGGAACTAACACACAAAACAGCATCAGGACTGCTGGATTTTTCAGTGGTTTCTGGTGCTGTGATTACACAACACCATGCAAAAAGTGGAATCACTTCTGAAGTGTACCTTTATCATTTTACACAGCAGCAATGTGCTTCTTGTGCTATACGGTACCATCTTGTTTCTATTTAGAGCAATGTTGCGCTGGCCTTTTTCAAACATGTGCTTTGATTTGCTCTACCGTTCCAGTGTGATGTGTGCAGTGCGTGGCTATAACTCTATAATTCATAGACATATGCACTCTTCCCTTTTGAAATCTATCCATAATTGATTCCCGTAGTCCCAATGTAGAGAGCTGGTTGGGGCGGAGGGAAGCGGGGGGTGCTAGCTGTCTCTGTGTCTCACTTTTGTGTGTGAGTGCTCTCGAGAATCTGGGTGTGTACATTTATGGTGAAAAAGAGACTTGAAAGAGGTTGGAGAACGACTCCTAATTTGAGAAAAGAGCATGGCGCAGTGCAGTGTAAAGTGCAGTCTCTCTCTCTCTGTCTCCCTCTCTCTTTTTCAGATGCCTCCCTCATGGGCTTCTGAGGGAAACAAAGGAGCTTTACTCACCTCTCTCTCTCCTGCTCACTTTCTCCCTTCTCCTCCTTCTCTCACTCTTGCATACTCCCTTCTCTCTCTTTATTTCTTTGGCAACATATACATTTTTTATTTTTTTATTTTACCTTTACCCTGTTTTTGCCAGTTTTTTTTCCTGTATCTGCTCTTGCTGATTTACTCAAGAGCTATCTGTCCTCCAGCAGTGATGTTGGAACCAATAAACTGGACTGTATAGAATTGCTGATATATGCATTGGATTCTTGATTATTGTTAGTAATTTTTTACATAGTGGAATGTAAATACAAATGTGCATTTGCTGACTACTAAAAGCCAGAGTCAGCAGTACAACTCAGCCTTTTATATGACTTGTAACTCACAGGAGTTTGGTCATACAATGTGTAATGCTACTGAGTAATGGTAGTTTAAATAGTAGACTTCAAAGACTTAGGGTCAGGGAATTGTTTACATTTGCAAAAGCTTATACTTTTGAAAACTCTGAAAACTGGACAAACAAAAAGGAACACATATCCAGTTTAAGAGATGTAAATGCTTATTTGTTGTCAATTTACAATGATGAAAATCACAGTGAACATTTATGTTACTCTAACACTTAAATACTAACATTTGGGAAAACAGGAATTTAGAATTAGATATGAAAATATAAAGTTATCTCTAACATTAGCCTCAACCACATAGCATTTTACACAGACTTTAATATCCTAGGGAACAGTTGTTTTACTGCCTCTCCCTTCAAAGGATGAAGTATAAACTAAGTTAGCAGGTTGTAGCTTTGACAGATCAAACATACAGTATCGGGTGGTGGGTATATTAGACACAAGCTTAACAGTGTGAAACAACGAAACGTGCAACGGCAGCATTGAACGCAGGGCTATAGATGGTTTTTCCTAAGTTTGGTTCGGTTTTTTCATGGTGAGATTGATCTTGTTTTTGTAAAATAAGTAAGATGACCTTTCACAGTCTTTTGTAGCTGTTCTGTGTCACCACAATTAGCTCAGTAAGTAGAAATAGTAAATTATTTGGAACCAGTTAGCTATAAATGCTTATGGTTGTATGGTATTCCAATAGGCTGTATTTATGTTTGGACAGTGGAAACCAGTGGAAACAGATTGGATCTGGTCACTTAGTAACAACTATTTTATACTGGATGCTGGAAATACACAACCATGACTATAGCTGGATTGCAGCAAATTGTGAAAACTCCCTTGAGTTTGGAGACAATCATGACACCACTAAGCTCTCAAGTAGTATTTTTCTTGCTAGCCAGCATTTCTTAGATGTTCTCCATGCTCTGTAAGTCAACATTAATTTTCCATTTATGCCTACAATTGCACAATGGCATAGCATGACAATGCCTTAGTTTTTTCTAATAATTTAGCATCCAGCTACATGTATGTAGATCACATCACACTAGCATGGGTCTACAATAAAAGATAGTATGTTTTTTTCATTGTTTTTTTTTAGAAACTGTGCAACATTTTTACACATATGTGAGGTTTTTGCATCCCCACCATTAGCTTCAGTCCTGAGAAGGCATCAATTAATATGAATAATCAAGCTATCAGCTATTATAATCAAGTTGTCAACAGTATGAGCGAATGCAGGTGATATGGCTTTCTGTGCATAAAGTCATTTCCACCCACCCTTTATTCTACAGTTGGTCCATTACTGAAGAGTCCAAGTGTAACTTCTTTTTCAAAAGGTGAGGATATCGGAACAGCTCCGACCTGAAATTGGGGATCTTGTACAATTGTCTTGGCCTAGTGTTTGGGGTGTTCCATGAGGACAAATGAGCATTTGGGCTGTTGAATGTGTGTGTGGCCAATCAGAAAGCAAGGTGACAGAAACATGGAGGGGAATCCAAAATACAGAAGATAAAACAATTGCCATGGTGCACCAGAAATCTATGCATATTTATTTAAACTGTAATTAACCAGGAAAGGTTAATGAAATATCACAACAGAGAACAATCTTAACACATTGTGTTACAATCTTTCCTGAGCAAAAAACACAACAACTCACCTCGATATCATAGTGTACCAGGTAGAGCACCTGCTCAAGCTTTCTCCACTATTTTAACTAGTGCCTTTTCTTTTTGTAACATTTTTCTCTGTTAAAATAAGTCCACAAACTGTCGCTATTGCTTCTTCCTCATTGATCATGTTTATGCACTCTGAACTCATGTTTGATCTCGAGAGGTTTTGCATTATTTCCCATCTGACATCTAAATGTTTGTAAGTGAAGTCTGTTCATGTGTGTCGTTCTTGCCGTTTGGCTGCACACCACACACTGTAGGACCAAACCTGTTATATCTACGATTTCTTATGGTCATTTGTGTGGTCTCTCATATTGTGAAAACAAATGACAATTTTAAAATCTTGCCTTGTGACCAGGCATAAGAGTGCTGCCTGTTCTTTGAGGCCATAATGGGATAGTAACCTAAAAATCAGATTAATATGGTCAGTCTTGTTTACTATGCCATGTTGGTGCATTTGAACCTCAAGTCATATGCCACCAAAGTTCCACTCAGGTTCCCACTGTAACCATAATAATAAACCAAACAAAAAGCAGAAGCAGAGATCAGCAGGGAGGGAGGGAGAGAAAGCATATGTATCTTCCACCGAGAGCAAGAGCAAAGATATACCACCTCCACAAACTGCCTCTCTGTAGAATACCTTTCATAGGCCATCCACATTCTGGCTGATTTTTTTTCCTTCTTTTCTTTTTAACCTTGGTAGTGTTTTCATCCAGCTTGATGGTTAAGTCAGACTCTATGGTAAAGTTCACAGTTGCTCTTTACAATTTCACATAACAAGTGTTATACATGGATTAGGTGGTCTATATTTTGGCCTTTGTCATGGTTAGCAACTAACATTTTTCTTTGATGACATGCTCTGTTCTGAAACAAGGTATATACTGTACATTTACAGAATGCAAAGTTAACCTGACTTTTTTTTCTTTTCTGTCAAACACTGTAATTAATTATTTTTGCAAATGTTTATAGTGCCTACATTGACCATGCAAGTATTGTCATTACTGTACAGTAATGCATGACATGATTTTCTGTTACCTTACTTTGCAGTGCAAAGAAAAGTTGTTTTCCCCAGATATTGTTGTTGACCATAACAAGGACCAAGTTGGTGCTCAAAATAAACCATCAGCAATCAAAAAGTGTGAGTCATGTGTTACTGTTAGGTGAGGTAATTCCAGAGGTAATGGTGAGGTAAGTTTGGACCTTCGTCAGCTTATGTTTGGGAGAGAAAGATTGGGCTGATGGCCCACAGAGTTAACGACTCCATCTGCTCCACTCACACATCATTAAAGCCACAGCTGGAGAGACACCTCTGCATGCTTGTATTGCTCTTCCTGCCTTCTTTCTAATGCAAAGAATTTGTGCTTTAGAGGTGTGGAAGACAAAAGTATCAGCTTAAATCAACCAGTAAACAATAAAGAAAAAAGACAAATAATATTCTTTTTAGACTTAATGAAAGCATGCAGCGCTTGTGTGCATCTCTTGGTTTTAATTGTTAATGTCTCCTCTGTCTGATGCTGGAACAGCTTGATACATATTTTCAGCCCATATTTGGCTCCATTCTTCACGCCTGCTGTCTCTGCATCTATTTTCTCCCTTTCACTTGCAATATCAGTCTTGTTCTCCTCCTCTTTGTTTGTCAGTTTATGTCACTGTTTACTTTTTTACTGCATCTCTTTTTTATAAGCCCCCTCCCTTACCATTTCTCTGGCCTAATTTCCTGATCTCCCTCGCTCTGCACACCCATAGCAGGATTTTCATATTGCCCTGCTTGCAGCACTGCTGCAGCATTGATTGTGCAACCATTTGTTTTAATGCCTATTCAGACTGGTACTGTGGTTTTGGGTTATGTCAGTTTATGTGACTACATTTAAATTAGGAAAAGTACACACAAGTTTCTCTGTAAATTGGATTAAAAATTTGTGTTGATTTCCAAAGTTCAGATTCACACAGTTTTTCAGATTGCTTTATGTGAATGAGAGAAAGAATTATTGGACCTTATGAAATACACATTGTTCTATTTTAATTTTTTTTTCTGCTAAATCAAATTTTTTATTTTCTGAAAATCTGTACAAATAACAGCAAACAAACAAACACATTAGAGGTATACATATATATTAACAAAAGGCAAAAGCAAAAAGCATAATGTATTTTATAGGGCTCTAGAATTACAGTTCTATCACACATAATACGTTTTTGACTGATAAATATAACAAACAATCAATTAAAGAATAATTGACAAATAAGCAGGGTCACAACATTAGATCCGTTAGATAACAATCATGGTAAACATTGTAAAAAAAAAAAATAAAACTGTATTGTGTGTTACAGTCCCATAAGCAAACTTTTAGTTTACATATAAAATCTAGGTGTTTATGAGTGTTATGTCTGTCACCATATAACAGCTGAAAGCATTTACTAAAACAGTGGGGTTTTACCTTTACAGAGAGTAAAAGGCAGAATGTTAAATTTAAGCAGGTATAGAACATGGGTGAATTCATGGATTTTATAATGACTTTTAAATGATTTGATTTCAAAAAACTATCTAAATATCAGATTGCCTGTTATCCAATTTTCAGTAGCTGAACAAATATATCTAGTATATAACATGAATATGTACATGATTTTCATATTGTGTCAACATCTGAGAAATTCTGCACATTCTAAAAAAATGCATGTTAGGTTAATCAGTCTTTCTAAATTTCCTTTAGGTCTGAGTGTGTGTTAACTGTGTGGCACTCTGATTGACTGTCAACGTGGAACCCCGCATGTCTCCGATTAAATGCTTAAGACAGCCTAGAGCATGTCTGTCATCCTGCAAGAATAAGTGGGTACAGAGGATGGATGGATGGATGGGTGAATGGATGGATGGATGGAATAAAGGTTTCTGACTACAAAAAGTTTCAGAATTCTTGCAGGAAAAGAAAACTCAGTAGTCAAAGCAGAAGGCTGTGTGAGAAAAACTCAGACAGGAGAAGAGCATTTGTTGCAAGTAAAATGCTTTGTTGTTCCGCAAGTTACAGGCAAAACCCCAGAAAAAACTAAGGTCCTTTTACCCAGTGTTTTCTGATGAAAAAGGAAAAGTTTAGCTGTGATTCTACTGTTCATCTACACAACAACGGCACACATTTTTTCTGAAAATGGCACAATTTAAAAAAAAAAAAAAAAGAAAAAACGGGTTCCAGAGTGTTCTGGTCTCCGTTTTCATGTAAAAGGGAAAAGGGGAATGTTTCTTAAGGGTAACTATGCCCTGGCTCTCGCATAACGTTTGCAGTTTAAACCCACACAGAACAAAGATATCAACCATAACAATGGCTCCAACAAAGTGCTAATTTTCTACCCCCTTTTGTAAGCAGGAAGTGTTTAAGCATGTTGTTGAGTTTTAAATAACATACCGCGAACTGGTGGCGTGGCAGGGGAATTACACTACCTTCATGTCAGTTTTTGCCGTGTGAATGGAGATTGTAATTAAAATATTGCCGTGTAGACGTGTTAACAAAAACGGAAAAGAAAATCAGTTTTTAATGGATCGTTGTCGTGGAAACGGCTACAGTTTTCATTCTTGTACAAGTCGTATCTGCAAAAACTGCACTTATGAGTCTGATAAACACCCTTCTCTCATATTTTAAAGAATAAGTAAAACACTTATCTTACATTTCTTGTCTTTTAATAAAACTAAGCTAAACAGAAACCTTCCCAACACGTAATAAGTTATGGAATGTAAACACTTTTGGCATGAAGGAGAGATGTTTTCCACTTCAGACTGTGGTCTACTGAGAGTTTAACCTCTCTGTTTAGGTTAAAGAGATTCTGTGAAATTTAGTGATATTATGTCTCTCTTTTAGTAACTGTTAAGTAAATTATTTAAACAGTGACACTGCTTATTATTCTATCTCGTTAATTAGTTACATTTATTCATTAACTAGTAGTTTAATTAAAAGCTACTCTTTCATAGGCTGACAACCTGTGCACCTCATCTACAGTCTACATCAGCACCCTCAACATCCCCTTCCCACGAAAGTAAGTAGCTACAGAAAACAGATGGATGTATGTTACCTTTATAATATGTTTTATTATCTTTAAAATGGGCCAATCGCACCTTCTTGTCTACTAATGTGTGCAGTTTAAAACACTGAATGTGTGATCACAGGAGTAATAACTACTAATAAAGGCTATTTAGGCCTCCAATATTAAAACCCTGTGTTGTGCCAGTGAATGCTTCAACATGAATCCCAGTAATGCAAATGAAAACTGAAGCACATTTTTTTCATTAATTTTTTTCTATATTGAGATTACAGAAACCGCAATATAATGGATTAGACTGTTTCCACTGGCTCTGAAATGTCACAGAAATTGGCTGCCCTTTGTGCCATTTATAAATGGTCACTTGTTTTAATCTGACTCTACCTGTTCCTGCAATATTTTTTTTTTCATATCCATAACAACCCTTTCCCAGACTCCCTCAAATCCTCCATTATTTCTTCCTGCAGTCATCTCCCCTGTAGATTGCATGCTCATAGAAACCGATGTACATATACACACTCACACTCAGCCCTTGGCAGACAGAAACCCTGTGGTTTTGTGCTGACTTTACTACTTATACAAGATCTCTACTGTTGAATAATCCCCTGTAGACATTGTGTCGTGAACTCACACGCATATAAATTGTATGTCCGTTCTAGTGACACGTGCCCACATGAGCCCTTTCTGTGTTTTAATACATAAATACTCACATGTGTGTGAAAAACTGCAGTGCTTAAAACCCTGGTGAAAAGGCACAGCAGTTAAACTGTCTCTCAGTGCATCAATCTTTCTAACCCCACTCTACCCCCTGTATCCCTCATTTGTCATCAGTGTGGGTTAATTACTTCACGGAGGTGCTTATTTGCATCTGTGGAGCTCTAACTGTTTGCTGTGGTGGTCTTAATTCTGGAGCTGGAAAATCTACATCTGACAACAGACTTTTTTTAATCCACGCAGCACAATGTGATAACATTTGTCTTCCCATTAGTGCCCATCACATTTAGAGGCTAAATATGATGCAGCTTTTAGTTAGGCTTCTTGAGCACAAAGACACAACATGTCAAAACTAGCAAGTCTCCCTCTGTCTAAAGATAACAATTTTCTTGTCTCAGCAATATTTAAACTCCAGGAGGGGTTTTTTCTTTTCTTCCCACACATGAACTTCAGACAATTCCCCGATATTCGGGTCTACAGTGGCCCATTAACACATGCTAGACAGCAGGAGCTTGTCAGTGGGGGAATAGCTTCTTATTACCTGAATTATGCTGGATTGGCACCTAGATGGAGCACACAAGGAGGCAAGGTATGATGCAGACAGTGCACTGCTGAAATTGCATTTAAGGAGGGTGGATGATTTCTAAAATGTTTCTAAAATATCCTTGTATAATAATTTTCTTTTTAGCGTTACCCACACTATACCATGCATTCCTGAGGAAAAGTTTACATGTATCATAAACATAAACCCAAATAAAAATTGGGTGCACATATTTGAATTTGTTATGGATTTGTTATGGATGTTCAAAATTATATATGCAGGCTAAAATGGTTACCTAGACCCAAGTAGAATTTGCATTGATAACTCTTAGCAATGTTTACCTCAACCACATGCTTTCTGTGGCCACCAACAAGCTACTGGCAAAAATTTGCCTGGATATCTGACTGTTCTTCTTGGCAGAGTTGGTAGAGTTTATTTAAACTGACAGCTTAACTGACAAAAAATGGCTTTTAAAATTTTTTTAATAGTGTTGAGTGGGTCCTGTTTTGATGTATGTGTGGAATCACTGTCATGTTGGAACACCAAATGGTGTTCCAGTTTCAGTCATCTATTGATTTGAGGTGACATTGAGTAAATTGGAGATTGTGCGTCTTAGTTGTTATTCCATCCATTCTGTGCAATGCACAAATGCTTCTGGTAGCAAAACTTCAGAACTACATTGCACTCCCACTACGGTACTACGATACTCGACTAGTTCCACAGTGTTCTTTGGTTTGAAAGTCTCACCCTGACCCCAACAAAACATAATCATGACTGACCATAAACCTTTTTTTTACAGAAGGCATTGACCTGTACATCACTTTCGGTCCATGATGATTTAAAATTCCAGTTCATGTCAGACTGAAGCTTTTTTGATATCTGGGGTGTTCATGAACATTCTTACCAGTTATTATGTGACAGTTTTCACCAGATGGTTGAAAAGTCGAGAGAACCAAGTGTTCCAATCACACATCAAAACTTTATTTTGAATGGACGAAGCATTAACCTTCTGGAAATACTCTTCTAAAAGCTCTGACTTCAACCTTATTGAATATTCAATGACAATGGTTAGAATCCCAGTCTGTCCCAGGAAAGACAATCAGCCTAAATACTCTACTCTACCATAAAGTGATAATGTGTGTTTGAGGTGCAACTCTTGTGGGACATTAAGACATGTTTTTATATCGGTGTAAGTATGGATTTACACCTGTATGTACTGTATAATTCTGATACTCAGTGGATTCGGAAAAAAAATCGACCAACATTTTAATCTAAACGTAATTTCAGTGGTTCCAGCTGCACCATTAAATATCCTAAAATAAAATCACATTTATGTCCATGGTGTGAGTACATAAACCTTTCGGTATATATGAGGCCCTTCACAATACTGTAAAAAGTGTAAAAACCAACACAGAGATGGACGGAAAACAGAAAGCCAATTAAAATGTGCACAGACACAATTTTCCTGAAGATAAATGTAATATGTTCTATAAACACAATAAACTTAGGCAGCTCAATGGGCAAATCTTTTACATAATCTGGGCCATGTAAGGTGACGAAGGAACGAAGGAACGAAGGAAGGAACGAAGGAAGGAATTTAATGACCTGGAGTATGTAAGCTAAATTATAGAATAGTTTAGGATAATGGATAGTTAATGTAGAAGGTGTAATTAAGGTTGTGTTCAGTTACTTGCTTGATTAATCACTCAAGTTATGACATTTAATGATTCAGTTGTTGTCACATGTATAGTATCATTTCAGTTATTGGGCATTTAGGTAAATTGTTACAATGGATTATTCCCCATAGATGGTCCTGTATCTATCTGTATCTGCCTTACAAAGCATTTGGTCACTGAGTTGCACTTGTGTCATCCATATGTAACTTTGACAAGCAAAGACTATAAAAAAACACCAGTAACATGGTTTTTATTCTGTTTGCATTTCAGTGCCTACTTGTCTGTCTCTGCTTAGCTTTCCTGGAGGTCTCTTGCTCACACCCTGCCTCTGTAACTATTGCTGAAGCCACTGCAGGGCCCTGAATGTGTTCCAAATGAAATTGCTGAAGCAGCAGCAGCAGCGTAAGATATCTATCAAGGCTCACCGGTGTTGCATGAGCAAAGGGAGCTTCTTATTAAATCACATTAACTCCATCGATTTCTGTGCTGGCTCGCTTGCTTCATCTCTTTCACCAAATGAGCTTTTAACTCCTGGCTGGCCACAGTGTTACTTAGTGTATCATTGGGGACACACGTAAACAGTACTGTACCTGTAGTTTTTGCAGATGTTTTTTTTTTTTTGTAATGGCAAAATTAACATATTTTGCAAAAATACAATGAAGCGCCTGCTAGGGGTCTAGGTTTTACTGACAGTGAGGCAGTGGATTATAGATAGTGTAGGGTTGATATCCAGGTTGAAAAAGATTTGAGGATTAAGGGTATACACTTTTTAAAAATTTTGTGGCACTAGTGGAATTTATTTTGTAATTTGACCGACAGGAAATGCGGTCGCAAGAGACTGGGGAAGACATGCAGCAAATGTCATTGGGGCAGGACTAGAACCCATGAGGGCTACGTCGAGGACTCTAGGAGGACTGTACATCGGTCGCACACTTTATCCCTGCGCCACCGCAGCGCCCAAGGATTTTCACTTTTATGCTGAGCAGTGGTCGCAGAGTGGGATTGCTAATCTTTTTTTGTTTCTTACCTTCTAACACTTCCTGCACAAGGGATTGTTTTCATTCTTCTCTGCTAAGTGTGCATGTATAGATTTGTGTATCTGCATTTAGAGCCAGCGATTACAGCCCAGGTGGGAGATCACAGTCCTTCAGGTGGGACAGCTTGAGTAAAAGATCAGTGAATGACAGATGTAGAAGCTGTGTTGTATTGTCAAGCACATCACTGAGCAATTCCCAATGATGTGGAAATCATTGGGAGGGTAATCGATAGGTGTGCTTTATTGACAAACCAAACCGGATGGCAGTCCTCAGCTGACCCTCGAAACCAAAGCTCATGGGACAGAACGAAACTGCACTCGCATCGAGTGAACTCAAAACATAGGAAGTAAGACAAAAGACATCTCAGAACTGGATAATGAGAATAAAAAAAACTTTGTTTAGGTTTTGAGGAGTCTGTTTTCGAGGTACTTGTTAACTTTTAGGGAAAATGCTTTGAGCGTTTTTATACTTCACTGTAAAATGTTTTAACAAGGCACCAGATGAGCCATTAATCTTTTTCTTTGCAGTTAAATGCAAACATTCTGCTGAGCAGCAAATGAAAACCGATCATTAATGAGGAGTGACATTCTCTTGAGTGACTGTTTGTTTCAGATTATTGGCACCTTCCTATATTTGTTCTTAAGCTTGGTGCTGAAACTGGTTGATGTTCTGATGTAGAATATATATATATATATATATATATATAGTGCAGGGCAAGAAAAGGTCCCAGGTGTAACAGAATTTTTGTAACGTGTTTTTCTTTATTAATGTTTTTGCCGTATTTTTGTCAATGCAACATGATAAAAAAGCAATAGAAATATGTTGCTGAAAGAAAATATTAACAGGAATAGCTTTACTGTGTTGGGGGTTTAGTCAGTGATGCATAATGATCGATTTCCAGGGACTGTTTAAGTAAGCTTATCCTAAGTCTTTACATCTTTTACTGCTGCATATTGGTTCATAGTTTGATTTTAACAAAAAAAATAAGTTTACACTGTTTTAGTTTTTATTACATTTATCTACAGGAGCTGGAGGTGTAATGGTACACATACTGTACCTCCATGCGTATATTGCTTTAGTGGTGATGGCTTGGGTTCAGTAAAACAGGAAAAAAAATCTAACAATTCTAAAGATTAAGATTTTTTGCATATTTAATTTACCTGTTTGATTTAGAAAATAACCCTGATAAAAAAATTAAAAAAATTAAAAATAAAAAAATTAGCCACATTTCTTTTTAAGAAGGTACAGGAAAGTTGGATTTCTGGTAACCTTAGTTTAAATTTACTAATATTTTTAAAAAGTTTATTCAATTTGTAACAAACAGTATCCAATGGGTTGTATATCAAAAAAGTCAAAAACTTAAATGTATCTCTTTTGTTATGAACTTAATGCAAAACAATAAATAATGAGGAGTTATTGTGTTGATAGTTTTGTGGTCATTTTAAGCAAAAAAGCAAAACCAAGAAACTGACATCAATCTGTGTCAAATAAATCCCTTTTGTGTGACTGTTTAAACACTAGGTGATGCCTTTTAAAATTTTTGCATGTTTAATTAGTTTTTCATCATGGCCAGTAGGGTATTTTAATGTTGTTTATCATAATCCATCAACTGTAGCAAAAAACTAGATCATATGACAATCGAGCTTGCCATATAATACTACGCACTCTCCCAATGCCCTATCACCATCATTTGAAATTATTTTGAAAACAGATTAAAAACAGTGCAGGTACATCAGCAGCATTACTTCAGTATTGGACAGTTTAGCTCTACTTTCTTGCTGAGAGCTTTAGATATCGTAGCTTTTGAAATGCATTTGTTGTGGCACTTAACAAGAAGCAATAAAAGCTCACGCGAGCAATCTATTTCGGATGAAATTGGCAATCAGCTGTCACTGAAGTATTCTTTGTCTCACTGTATTTACACATTGTTGACATCTGTGTACCCTTACAAATAAGTGTACCCTTAACCTCTAACAGAAACCCATGAAAAATCTGTGCGTCCATGGACCCAAAATGACAACTCACGCAACACCAAAAATGAAACATGCCAGTTAGAGGATCTGCATGACTAGCTTCTGCCTATGTAAATCCACATAGCTTCTAAATTGTCAGGACATCCCCTTTCATTTTCTTCTTGCTCTACTTTTTCTGCTCAACATCCAATTATTCTTTCTGGGCTAAACACTGTCCCAGACATTTTGCTCCCCATCCTCTCTTTTTCATCATCAAACTTGTCCAGTATTTGTGACCACTTTTCCTTACCCACCCTACCCCCACTACAAAACCCTGCAGCATACCTTCCCTTGCCCTCTACTTACCTTCCATCAACCAAACCACCATCTGCTTCTCCCTCTTGGGGGCTGGAGTACAGAGGAGAGGGAGGAATTTGGGAATGAATTAACAAGGAATGGAAAGTGAAAAAAAAAACAAAGAAGGCAGTCTTGGTGTTTGACAATCACAAAGGAGGAGGGAAATGTAGTTCTCATCATGTCTTTATTGATTAAGCTCTCATCCTACAACATGCCAGAGAAGTGAGCCAGAATAATTGCATTGAAGGTTTAGGCTTCTAAAATGCTCTTCTTTGAATGGTAGAAATGTTCAGATAATCATTCATTCTGTTGGGTATTAGCATGCAGATGCAGAAGAATGTTGCAAGTGTTTGGCAGATTGGGGTCAAATAGGCTTGAAAGAAATGCTTTTGTCTGGTTTAGATTTAAAGCTTCAGTACACTTTGAATTTGGTGTTCAAGTTACACGTATTGACATATAATTTGATTTGATCTGGCATCCCCCATGGCAGATATAACCCATCCTTCACTCAAGTCAGCACAGAAAACATGTAAATAGAAAATGTTGGGTGCCCCAAAGGCAAATTCTGTAAAATTGGAAGTCTAATAAAAATTAGATACAAAATTATTCGAGGTCAAGTTTTTTTTTTTTTTTTTAACAAAAAATAAAACAGAGCTAAAACAATAAAAATAACAGTAAAATCTTGATGCCGTTATTTTTTTATGTGGTGTATGTAAATGGTTGTGACCTGGTCACCTTGTGAAATATCTTGAGTTATCACGGTCAGTAATTAAGTTGACTTGAGTTGAGCTGATCATTCAGCTTTCAAATGGAGACATATGGTTATGTAAAAGCCCTTGTTGATATAGGTTTAATTTTTTATTGCATTAAGTATATTCAAAGGAGATATACTATTAAGGAACAATACTTTAGTTGTCATTTGGTACTATAGTACTTTCTCAGGCTTGTCTTCTGTCTTAAACATAGTTTAATCCTCTTCTTTCTCTACTGATTATTTTTCACCTGAAGTATTAAATGTTTGGAGGTAAGAGTAGCCGAAACAGTATCATTAAATGAACGATAAGGTATTAAACCTTATCATTTGGCATTGTATATGTGTTACATCACATCAAATTGTACTAAATTGTATTGTGTTGTCTGCGATGGACTGGCGACCTGTCCAGGGTGTACCCCGCCTCTTGCCCACCGACTGCTGTAGATAGGCACCAGCTCCCCCGCGACCCACAATGGAATAAGCGGCAGAAAATGACTGACTGACTGTATTGTGTTGTGTAATATTTTGTCCCAATGTATTGTATCTCATTGTGCTCTATTGTCACACATCACATCATTTTGTATTGCATCATGTTGTATTGTTATAAATTGTATTATATCCTGAAGAATTGTATAATAGTTTCATTTGATCATATTGTTCTTTATCATTGCACATTTTATTGTAGTGTTGTTTTTTGCATCAAAATTCATACCAGCTTAGCCACTGTATTGTATTACGCTGTATAATGTCATATTGCACTACCATAAACTGGATTGTATCATATTATGCTGTACCGTATTTCATCATATTGTATTGGGAAGGATCATATCAAATATGTTGTGACTAAGATAACATAATCATATTGTACAATACTGTAGCATCTGTCATACCTAATTTAAAGCTTAGATATAGAACCAAAAGACTGCAAAAGTGAATTTTATCTCGAAATGTTGAAGCTTGACTTTTCTTGTGATTGCATGAAGAGCTTCAGGCTTCATTGTTTTTTATACAAGTGCTTTAATTACATGCAGGCATGACTAGTGTGTGTTTGTACACTCATCTATTATATTGTTAATGAAGCCCCTAAATGCAGTTGGTATTACAGTTTAAAAGAAACTGAGAGCACCACTAAAAAGATAATCCTCTCTCACTTTTTACAAACAGAATCTATACCTGTAATACTGCCGGATTAGTTCTCGTCTTCTTTTTCTAGATTCCCTTCTATGTTCTGTTCTTAGTTTTGTAAACTGGGAAAAGTAAGTGAAGCCTCTAGATCCCCTCTACATTACTGTTAATCTAAAAATGCTGTTTCCATGAGTGGCAGCAGCAAAAGTGGACAGAATAGCCTGTTTTTTGGGAATGTCGCCAGTTGAACACTAACATGGTAGAAAATCTGCATATGAAATGTAAGCATCTGTCACCTCCCCCATACCTCCATGATAAATCCTGACTTGACTTAAGACACTTGTTGGGCAGCTGGCAAGTTTGAGCATGTCCTACTGTAAGTGAACCAAACCACTTAGGGGAAAACAAAACATGCACATCCAAAAAGCCCTTTTTTTCAGTAGTAAGAATCTGGGTGAAGTGGCTAGCTGTAATGCAGAGAAACCAAGAAAATGAGCTGGCACATTCCAGTTATGTACACGGACATATGCCTGAGCTCTTGTAAGTTGTGGTAGCCCTTAAGTGTCTGATGGTATAAGAAAAACAGGAAAATGATACTGATGCTATCAGTTAAATTTTAAATTTGAACAGCTTATGAACAGAGATTAATTCATACAAGTCTATCATTAAGAGCTCCCTTGAAAACACTCAGGTATGCATTTTTTACACTAATCATGCCAAATGCACATCACCCTACATGCATGCACATGTATAACACTGTACTTAACGTTGTACTGATGCTAGGATATGATTTGTGCTCAGCCTGTTGATGGTTTCTACATTCAGATAACCAGCAGCATGCATCACATTTTTCAAATTGACTTTCTTGATTGCAATGTCAATATTGATCCTTGAAAATACTGCTGAGTTTAACAATGTCTTCCAGAGGTCATAAAGTCATAAGTAGGTCCGCAGTCTGCAGATGGCTGAGAGGCAACACAGGACTCCTCAGCAGAACAGATGCTGTTCTTTATAAACATGCATGCATCTGTCATCATGTGCCATGTTTTTTTTTTCTCCCTGTACACTGATGAGATCAAACTTGTCCTAATGGGGGTTGATTCTGTGTATGTCTGTACATGAAAAACATGCACATATGTGCAGAAGGAAATGTGGTTTATGCGGCCAAAGGAAGTTTTGTAAGCACAGTAGTAATAATTTAGATGCATCAAATTCAATAATTTATGGATGATTACAGACGGGAATCCTTAATGAAATTGGTAGTTACAATTTCTGACCACTAGAGGCTCTCTATAACTCACATATGAACTGTTGCACAATCCTTTTTAGTGTGATTTATTGCTGCATGCTCCTGATGCACAGAGAAGTTGAGAAACACTCCAGTCCACTCAGCTGCACTGTGCATCAATGTTGATGTGCCAGATTTAGCATGTCTGAGTTACACATTTGACTCATCATGACACGATTAAGGAAAATGCAAATAATACATGTGCAGTATAAAGATCTGTGCCAGTGAATTAGAAGATCATCAAAAAGTCAGTTCATTTCAGTAATTCAGTAAAAAATGTGAAACTCTTGTTATATAGATTCATTAATATAATAATATCTTTGTTGTTTATATCTCTCATTATTATGGCTTTCAACTGATGAAAAAGCAAAATTCAGTTTCCTAGAAAATTATATAAAAACAATAAAAAGGGATTTTCTTATACAGAAATGTTATTCCATGGTCATGTTATAACTTAGACAATAAGGGGATGAATGCTGATTCGACAGTTATCTAGCACAATGGTTTTGAAAGCGGGGGCCGCGGGGTGCTAGGCGTGGCCTCAGAAAGGTTGGGGGGATGATAAAAAAAAAAAATAAATTGTTCTTATTCTGTTTGTTGGATGTTATTCAGTGGGATTATAATTGTGTTAACATATTTTGATAATGCTCTTACATTAAATAAATGTTTTGATTATTGAATGGTTAAAAGACCTTTTAAAAAGTTTAAGTTTCTTTAGCATCGTCTGTGGGTTTGCAAAAGGGGGTCCCCGCCCAGAAACTAATACGGTTTGGGAACCCCTGGTCTAGCAGACAGTTACTGACACCCACCACAAGGTGGGTAAGGTACAAAAGGTTATTTCTAAAGACATTGTTTTTTCAGACAATGCTGTATGCAACTATTTTAATGCAAAGATAGCAAAGGCTGCTATTTTGGTTTTCTCATCTAACTATGAACACACTCCTAAACCTGATGGAAGATGTTTACATAAAGATTATATTGCTGACAACAATGGGTTCATCAACAAATTGGACCTTATAGATTAAGAACAGGATGTCATCAACGTTTATCTACATGTAAGTACTATAGTGTATGAGAAGCAGACCTGACAAAGGATAACTTGTGCCTCAACCCAGGTAGACACAGTGTGACAACAAACACAGCCTGTTCTTTTAATCTGAGCACCTAGCAGACCAAGCCTGTTCAACATACATGGCTATCAACTCCCCATGCTTATGTATAAAAGCATAAAAACTTGTTTACAACTCAACTGACAGTAGAATAAAAAGTTTATATGGTGCCTGTGATGACCAGCCCTGCCCTTTTTAATACAGTACCACCCTGGGAAACTGCCCCTATCACTCACATCAATAACTGACTCTGAGGGTAATGAATCCATAAATGTGAGTTTCACATTATTCACATTATTGAAATAAATGCATTTTTCAGTGTTATAGTAGCTTATGCATAGTATTGAGATGTGCTTTATGATGTGATGTATCTTACTGAACCTAAACATTCTTGTAAATGCTTATGTTACAAACACTTGATCTCAGGAAAAAAATAGTAATTTTTTATTTGTATTACAGCTTCTAAGACATAATAAATTGCTGCTTTTGTGCATTCTGATGGATATTATTACCCTAGGGTGAGCTGTTGCCAAAAGATAAAGTAGCATATCAAACCTTTCAGTAAAAGATTTAAACGTCATTCCCTATACCACTGCTGTGGTTTTGTTGCATGTTATCTTCAAAAACACTGAAGACAATATTTTCATAGAAATTACAATTCAGAAAAGATTAAGGATGCCACTTGTTGGCTAATGGCCGATCATTCACATCTAATTATTCACTGTAGATATGGGAATAGGCTGTCATTTTCCAAGAGCTGCTAGCCAATATTCAGTTTACATCTTTTTTTTTTTATTTAACTGAATTTAAGTGGATTTGCAGATGACTTCTTCCAAGTCTTTTGTTTGTTTTTTTGTCTAAACATCAGCTTTCTTTGCTTCTTTAAGCATTTAGACACAAGACACAAGCCATTGCTTATTCTTTGAGTCTCCAAAGTCTTAGGAACTTTATTTTTTTTCTGAGGATTTTTGATTTTGGTAGTAAGAAGTGCTCTCAAGTGAAAATGTTGTGACCTTTGCCCTCACTGCTTGGCTCTAAAATATAGGTGCTATCTGACCTGGATTCTCTAACTTTGCCTGCAACATTTCTCTTTTTCCTTATTCATAAATACTATTTCTTCTCCAATCCTCACATGGATGAATATGAACCATATTATGTACCATGTGCAGGAACTGAGTTTATCAGTTACTGTGCTGCACAAAAGCTATGCAAAAAAAGTTTCTGTTTCGAAAAATTTAAATATTTAATCTGTCACACTGTCAAGTGTAAGTTAACATCTTACACATTCTAAACATTAATTGATTTTCCATAGCATTAGAGAGGGACAGAGATGGCCATGGAAGAAAATTGAGTATATGATGAGCAATTTCTTATTTACTACTTTGGAGCATTATCATATTGAAAGCCACAATGATAACAAATATTTAGCTTAATTCCAGAGGCCACCCAAATTTTCTTACTTAAAATGTCTTAGCTGCGATGGACTGGCGACCTGTCCAGGATGTACCCGCCTCTCACCCATAGACTGCTGGAGATAGGCACCAGCTCCCCCGCGACCCACTATGGAAGAAGCGGTAGAAAATGACTGACTGACTGACTAAAATGTCTTAGTATTTCAAAGAGTTTTTTATGCTGTGCCTGATGCCAAGGTTACCAGAACCTTTGGAAGAGAACTGTACTTATCAGTGGCCACGTAGGACTTTTCTCCACATTCATTTTTTGTTTTGTAACAAACCCACCTGGACGGTTTATGTCAAAATTCAAATCTTACTCTCATCCAACCAAAGCTTTCAGGTCCAATTAAAGTTTAAGTATTGTTAGCAAGCTCACATCGTTTGTGATGGGAGACAGAAAGTGCTTTTTTCCGGGCTGTGGTTAGTTGGTAGTCTTTGCTGTAGTTTTTTGACCGTTTTTGATTAATAGAATTACGTCTTGGTAAATCAATGAAAAAAGCCATCTGCTGACCATTTACACACATCTACACTAGAACAGAGTAGAATAATCCTTTGTTGTCCCTCAGTGTGGAAACTTCAGTATATAAGCAGCAAAATGACATATAGAAGCACACAGATACACACACTAACAATTTGCAAGGATTATAAGAAAAAAATACAAAAACCAAAAATACAAAATAAAAACACCATATAGTTGTGAAGAAAATAGCAGATGTAGAGCCCTTAAAATATAAAATTGTGATAAAAGTACCTGAAACTGTAAATATATGTATTTCTTTACTTTGATGGCTTGTTCTCTTGTCTATGTTTTGAATAGTGGGAGGGATTAAGACTTGGTGTCATGTTATATTTTTACCACACGGTAAAAGTTCCTAGGCAATCTAATGAACTAAGAAAGATACCGCATAAGTTCAAAATGATTCACTACATGCATTACAGGTATTGTTGCCAGCGCAAAAATTTGTTAATTGCACATATTTGCCAAAGTAGAATTTTTCACCCCTCTATATAAATGTTTTCAAATTAAAAGTTGTATTAAAAAAAAAAAATCAGTGTGAGATTTTGCTCATGCAATAAAATATGAATGTATTTTAAGGCTTTTTTCACATCTTTACCAGTGATGACAATTACTGTGGAGGGGGTTATATTTACGTATTCCCTCATACCCCTCCCCACACACACTTAAAAAAACTGAAGAACTACTTTAGAACACACTTGTATCCATTACAGGATATTTTATGTGCTTTTAAGTATCTATTTTCACTTTATTAATTATTATACAGTTAATGTTCTTTAGTTCCCACCACTACTTTCTGTATTCATGTCGCTTTAGCACATCAGACAACAAAAGTGAAAACCTGTGGTGTTTTTGTCAGCCAATCAATGCCAATCAAGCACCCAGATAATGAATCCTAAGCACCTCATTTCGTAGTGTGTAAAAAGCTCGACACAGGCCGCTGCGATCACATCAGCATCCTGTTGGTACAGTCTGAGAAGTTGCGTGTTTTGGGGAGGCTCTGCAGCTCTGCAGAACTCAGATTTTAAAGTGTGTTTCGGCAGTTATCCGTCGTATTGAATGCATTTACACTCTGTGTCGGCCCACCTGTGTATTTTTTGGAATATTTCGAGCTAACAAGTTTGTGCTTTAATCAAAACATTCAAAGCTTTGTGTTGTATGGTATAACATGTTTGGTGCTCCTTCTTGCTGTGCTGCGCTTGTTTTAGAATTTCTTATACATGTCCGCGTCCACTGCGAGTGTGGGAGATAGAAGGATTGTGGGTCCGACTGTGTTTGTTGCGCTGCTCTCTGCCGCTGTGCTCAGAATGCTGATGTGTCACGCTGCAGTACTGCCCCACTTATCCAGCTAACCTCTCTTCCCTCCCTCTCTGCTTCCTCGTCTTCCCTCTTCTCCCTTCTCCCTTCTCCTTTCTCGAGTTGTTCCGTTTTTTCCTTGTAGTTTAATATTTTCCTCCTTTGCCATATTGCTCTCTTCTCTCTTTTCCCTCCTCCCCACAACGTTCATTCTTCTGTCTGCTCTCTTCAGCCACGCAGTCCCATCATCTTTATTTCCCCTGTCATCTGCCTTGTCTCTTCATGGCTGCTTTCAGTCTGCATTATTGTGTGTGTTCACGTGGTCTTAGGTGTGTCGGTTTCTCCCATCTGTTCACAGATGTTGAAGTGGCAAAAAAGTAGACTATGAACAAGTCTCTGCCTGTTGACTCCTACATTAGCAGACACACACATACACACACACACACACACACACACACACACACACACACATAAACAGCTCTGTTCTTATCAACCAATCACATCAGCCCCATCCACTCGCATCAACTAGCTGCGAGAAGAGCTATAGCCTGTGACAACTGCAGCCCCCGGCAACCCACATATGTCCATGCCAGAAAGCGGAGGCTAGAGCTGCAAAGCTGTCTGTGTGTTGGCAGCATCTGTCCCTCTGCTGAGCCGAGCAGGATCCATGATAATGGAATCTGACCACACTCATCCCATGATGTAAATACAGAAAATAGCACGCCTAATGAAAACTTTTGCCCTGCAAAAGCTGCAGTTTGCACAGAAATATTGTCAGCGAACATCTGCCTCTAGTCACACAGAGCAATAGATATGTAATAATGAATTTGTAATATAGCATAATGAGCCCCTGATTGAAAAGAACATGCAGTGTTTTACGCAATCTCTTCACTCCGTGCTGCAGAGCACATGCCAGGCTGACAGGCAGGGATATAATAGGATCAGTGATGAATAAGAATGTTACAACAAAATCCACGTATAAAGCATGCTGCCAAGATTTGAGAGTACTTTAATAAGCATTTTCCACAAGGTTGCTGGAATTGAGCTTTTCGCATGGATTTCCATAGACAACAGCTAACTGTTCAGTGAAGCAGAGGTTTGCTTTCCAGCATTTTTCAGAAAACTTTTTTTGTTAATTGATTTTCATATGTATCCACATGAGTTTAACTGAAGTCCCTGTTCCAAATAGAAAACATAAGTCATTTCCGCTTATAAGAACCATAAAAGATGAGGAGGAACTGTTTTTAAATTATATATACCTTGTCAGGACATCTGCACATTTTTGCTTCCCCATGCATTGGGACTACACATAGGCTGGTGTAAGACTCCTACATGAGCATTGAAAACCTTCAATTTCAAATACAACAAATTCATGTGGTTTAATGACTAGTTTAACATGATCAAATAAATTATGTTTAAAACAAAAATATAAGAATTATCCCTACAGCTTTAAATTATGTGTTCTATATTATTTTTTGTTTTAAATTTCCTCCATACACTTAAGTTAAAATATAGACCTGCGACATTGTGTAGTAGTTTTCAAGTGCTTATATTAATGGGTTAATTAGTTTGGTTATCTGCTCTGATTATCTGCCTGGTTATCTGGCCGTGTTCAACCTCCAAACACATGCCAAAAATACAGCTCTTTTATTTTCTATCAGACAACCATACCCGCTGCATCTGGTTGATTTAAGTTGGGCGTTCCCATTCTACCTGAATGTGTTTCACAACAGACATGCTGAACTAGATTTATGAAACTGCGTCTTGCACCTAAAAGTAGCGGGTCTATGCTTCTAAGTTGAATATTTTTAAATACATATTAAAGAGCGGGCTATTTGTTGAGTTCTTCCTTTGTGAAGGCTATTCAAAAGTTGATGTAGAAAAAAACATCTAAGTGGTTATGTCTGTAGCTCTTCTCATCTTATGATCAATTGCAATTTTTTTTTTTCCTGTTAATGTAACTTTTTTACATTCTCAATGAACTGACCAATCAGAATCTAGCTCAAAGCAAACAGAAAGTTTCCCCATCTTGATTTTAGCTGAATTTTTGGTCACGCTGAGTGATTTTCCTCCTCTTGACAGACTGAAGAGCATCAGGTGCTCACAAAGGTTCTGTCACTGATCCTCTTCATTGTCAAGATACATAAGACTGACTTTTGTCCTTTTGTGACATGCAAGCTCCTTTTTAGAGCTGTCACTTCTTCCCAGCCAAGAGTCTCATAAGAGGTGAAGAATTTTGAGGTAATGAATTGTAATTACGAAAGATATTGGTCACAGTTCTTCTTTGGTGTTCTTTTTACCACACAAAATAGAACGTGTTTGTATGATACTGATCACAGAGCAACAGAACACCTCCTGTATTTCATGGAGTATCACTTTAGCGTTCCTTGCCTCGAGGCTGTATTACACTGTCCTCTAGATTATTGGATTAGATGAGTCCCTAAGTGTACAAATGTTGAAAGTATGTTAAAATTATAACTAAAGATACAACTGAATGTAGGAACATCAATGTCTTACACAGAAACATGCTGACACAATAGGCTTACCTCTTTATTGTGTTGTTCTTTCATGTTATAAAGATGCATGACGGTGTTTGTTATTGACCAGGAAAATATGTGTAATCCACGCTACGGCTGCTTATTGAGGTGGCTCCTCAGTGTGTTATAGTTGCTTGCAGAGAGAGTGTGCCATGTGGGGTAATTATTCAGACAACAAAGCTTGCCTCTTTTTTTTTCGGATTGAGCAAGAACACATATTGTGTTTCTGAGTGTCTCTAAATGTGTATCTTAGGTTGCCAATGTTTGCATGTGGGCAAGTGCTCTCCATTTTAACACTGAATTTTGTTGCCATCAGTATTGCGATGTGTTTTGCAAAAACATTTTTGAATGTGTAAAGGTTTGTGTTGAGGTAGATGAAAAATGAAATTAATAACATATAAGAACTTGTATTTGTTCTCAAGATACTGTTATTATTTAGACAAATTGCTGATAGGGGAGCGACGTGGTTCAACACTGCAACTTGGATTAGTGTTGGTATTCTTGTAACATAATTGCTGTTTAATGTCAGAATCGACATCAATCAGGAAACTTCAAATTATTTAAATGTATGGAAATTTTACCAAATAAATACTGCAGTTTATAATATGCTTTGTTGTGCCCTTATTTCTTTCCCTCCTTGCATTTGTCTTTCTTTTTCTTGTGTACGTCCTTCATTGTGTTTCTTTCTTTCTTTTGCATCTTCATATCCTTCCTTGTGTCCTTCTCATTCCTTCTTTGTGTCCTCCCCACTATCCTTCGTTGTGTCTGTTTCCTGTCTTGTGTATGTCCTTCCTTCTTGGTGTCTTGCCTTCCTTCCATGTTTCCTTCTTTCTTTCCAGATGTTTTTCCGAGTTCCCTCTTTGGATACTTGGCCACCGTAAAAATAATTACCATAAAGTAATGATCATCTTTAGAATTTTGTATTTTAAAATGAGCATTAAGTACTAAGAACTCCAGAAAGTTGAGTTTGAAAATAGTCTGATATTTCTACTTACAAAATGTGTAGGTACCCCATTAACATTCCGAGAAAGCTCTGGTGTAAATTATCTTGTATTTTAGATATATACATTTTTCATTTCATAAATTATTTAACCACAGATATCTAGAAGCACTAGCGTGTAGATTGAGGCCGTAGAAGAATCAGGAATACAGAGTGAAGAAGCCTGAAGTAGACTAGGTTTCGTGTGCCGGGAAGAAAATCTTGGAAGCAGAAAGGCTTTTGTCAAAAACCTGATTTACTGCCATGGGGAGATGGCTGTTTTCATAGAGAGCAATTTTTCTCCAGTAGAAACTGAGTCTGACAAGACATGTAGGAGAGAGAATTTAAGCAAAGGAAAATAAGATTTATATCTGTGGTCCCAGAAAGGCAAATAAAGCAAAAGAAGAAGGGAATGGAAGAGTGTGACATGATGGAGGAATAGAGGGAGAGTCTCTGAGTAACTAGGTTTAGTGGAGTCAGCTGAGATAAACTGCCTTAAGGCACCCTGACCTTGTTTATGAGAGGCAGATACACACAGTTAACCCATGGAAAACTCACACACTCTCGTATTTTGTATATTTTTCCTTGCATCATCTTTCCTTTCCTTTTTTTTTTCTGTTTCGTTCCCATCCGATCTCTGCTTCCCACCTTTGCTTTTTCATCAGCCAAGAGGAGATGCAGCAGGGCATCAGGATTCAATAACGCAAACCTTTATCTCTACCATCCGCAGTGTTCATGAGGACAGTCTCTTCTTTCTGCTCACCTCTGCACCTCCTCAGCCTGCTATCTCACTTCCTCTTGCTCTAGGCTCCCTAAGGCCAATTAGCCTATTGCAGCTAATGAAAGGATGACAGTGTGTGTGCAAGTGTGGGAGCATAACAGTTTGTGTGCGAGTGTGTAACAAGCATGAAATAAGATTTGGCCATCCAGCCGATCAGCCCCAGTTGTGCCTTTGCCTCAGCGAAACAAAAAAAGGAAGATGTGAATGCACAATTTTGTTGTGAATATCATTTGCCTTGTGGATTTAATAAACATAATTTTAGTTTTATAAATGTATTTTGTTAAGTGAGTTAAACATATGTAAGAAGCATTCAAAGAAATTAATCTTTTACTGCAGTAACACTATCTCATGTTGGAATTTGTTGGAAAATCTAACCTTCAGTTTGAGTACATGTATTCAGAGGGGAAAGCATGAAGCAGATTAAGAAATAATTGTTTTCAGCAGAATCACTGTTGGCAAAATTATGGTAAACATGACAAGCCTTTTAAAATAAAAAGATTTTCTATTAAAACTTATCTTTTTTTTGTAAGATGAACAAAAATACAACATATAGAACTTCTAAAGTTTAGAAACTTTAAAAGACATAAATATACACTAAAATGACAGAGGCCAATTTCTTTTAGCCACTATTCAGTGTTGAGACAATGGCAAGTGGGTCAGATGTAGGTTAGCCTTTATAAGTCATTAGATTGCAAGAAAAAATAGCCCAAATTTGGCCATATGTACAGTCAGAGCAATAACAACAAAATGCTTGCTAAATATAAAACAACTGAAACTGTGACGAACCAGGATGGATAGTTTATTGTTAGTGAGAAGGGATGTAATAATTATTCTCTCAATGTAAAAAAAAAAAAAAAAAATGTAACAAAGGTTACCGAGTTCACGTAACAATGTATTTTAGCCACTTGTGGCCACACACAGTAAGCACGATGGAATAGGAAGTAAAAAGTCTCCCAAAGTCTATTGTTAGAGTAATGCTGCAAAGAGCATCATGGGGTCACAGCGTCTTAATATCAACAGTTAAACCAAGGGTGTCCAGAGTGCAGCCTGGGAGCTATTTGTAGCTCTTGGAATGATTTAACATGACCGAATGACAAACTTTGCCTGACAGCATGGGCATTGGTGCAGATGGACACTTTTAGCAATATTTTCGAAAGAAATTTACACTGATGCAGTGAAATTAAAAAAGACAAAATTAAATCTTAGTAAATAGCAAATGTTAGCCACATTTTTTACTTTCATTTTAATTTCAGATAAATCTACAGATCCCTTTACTGCCAAAAACAGGCTACTTTGTTGGCTTCATTAAAATATTATATGTTTAGTTTATGTTTAGCAGATAAAAAAGAACAATTTCCCAATGCAGTTATATTTGAAATATCAGAAGATTTTAGATAAAAATCTCATGGCCTCTATCAGAAAGCTAAAAATGGGTCGTTATTGGATCTTAGAATGTCCTCCATCATCTGTTGAATCGCCACCTTAACATGGTGGAGGGTTTGAATGTCTGATGATCTAGAAAGTGTGCAGTAAGCAATGGTCGAAGATCCCTCTCTCTGTGCGCTCCAGCCTTATGAAATGTTATAGGAGAAGAACAAGTGCTGTCCTAATGGGACAAGGAAGTTTTACAAAGTTTTGACACCGGGGGGCCAATAATTGTGCCATTAGTGATTTTGCCAAAGCCATTATTTCTTCACGTGGGTTTTTTCTCAATAAATAAATGTACTCCAATTAAATATTGAATTTTTCTAAAACTGTCAGGCAGAGATTTCACATCTGCAATAAAACTGGATTTTTTTAAGGGTGTTTACACATTTTTAGTAGGGGTTCCAATAATTATGCCCAGCATTGTCAGTGCCATGGTTTTGGAAAAAAATGTTTTTAATGCGTATCTTTCACTTCAGTGAAAGCTCATGTATATTTAGTTATCTAAGGGGAAGCCCAGGGCTTCTAAAATGTTGGCTGAAAACAAATGATAAAAAGCAGAAGTTTCAACAATGTGAGATAATAACAGAAGATAATCTGCTGTTACTGAGATGTTGAGATCTTGATGTATATGGCATGACTGAGCTATGAGCAAGCTCCCTGTGGGTCAAGTGTCAGGGCACAAACATAGGCATGGTGCCTGCTCGGTCATCGGCCTTCTCAGCTGCAATGCCAATAGAGAGAGAGAAAGATGTAGGAAAAGAGAGCGCTGAAAGAATGAAGGGGATGAACGTGCTCAACTGGATTCGATATGAGTTAAACACTAACAAACATTCTCCTCTCCCTAACCCTAACCCTAATTTTCTTCAACTAGATGTGAAAATCCTCCCACTCTGGTGATAATTACAAAGCAACTGAAGCTTAAAAATGGCTTCTGCAGTTTTCTTCCCTAAATTCAAGCAAATTTTCTGCTTTTTGTCAACTTTACTTGGCTAAAACTTTGTCAAAACACATCCTTATCCACAGCCATTCTTTTTCTTTGCACTTTTCGTAAGTTCAAGTACTTCCCACAGTGGTTTGGCTTTGAGCCTTTTCTTTCACAGTCTCAGTTCAGTGTGTTAGCAGGTGACAGATTTGTATTTTCTCAGAATTTTTCAAGTTAGGAGCCACTTCAGACACAAAAAATGTGTCTCGATGGGTATATGTTCTCGCAAAACAGTGTATCACAAAATTATTCATAACTCATAAACTAGTCTGCAATTTTTATGAAGTGTATTTTATTGGAATTTACATGATATAAAAGTGTTTCATTGTGAGGTGGAAAGAACATTCATCTGAATGTTGCTTTTTAAAATTTGTGGTAGAAAAATAACACAGTACAACACCCTGAACATGGTGAAACACAATGGTGGCAGTATCATGCTGTGGTGATTGTTTTCTTCAGCAGAGAAGGTGATCAGCTTTGAGGGAAGAAGCTTGTTGGCGGCTGCAAAATATGAGACTGTGGGATGGAAGTTAGTGCAGAATTGCCCAAGAAGTGTGAGAAACAAATATTATAAATGACAAAATCTAGCCAAAATATTATGGTTTGGAACTTTTCTAGGTAACTGCCATGTTTTTCAGTGACAGTCATTGCCTGCATTATATCTATGAGCTCAGAAGCTAATTGTGTGAAATGTACTCCTGCAAAATATTAGCACACCGATTCAAATAGCATCGAACAATTTCTGAATCCTGTATTGGGTATGTGCAAAACAGGGCAGTCATGTCATCAAGTTTTCATTTGCATGACGTTGCATAATGAATCATGATACATAACAAATTAATGTATTAAGTTGGTTTTAATTAGTGAGGAGGTAACATTCTAACTTTTAGGGCTTTTATTAGAGAATCCAGTAAAAGAGTGCAGTTGTAGTGGTAACAGATAGTTTAGATTGATTAAAGAGGAGTTTTGCTAAACTTAAATAACTATCAAAAGTTAGATGTGGCAAATGTGGCAGCAGTTAAAGGTTTACAAAATAGCATTTCCTTGAACCGCTCTGCTACCAGTGATACAAATTTGCTTTTGTTTTGCCCCACTATAAACTCTGCTGGTAGGATAATGACTCCTCAAAGTGTGTCAAGAGAATCCCACCTGAAAGATAATTGAAACTATCCTTTTAGCAGCTGAGCCAGCCTTGCAGCAACCCTGGCTGTAACGTATTTAATGAACGTGAGCAGCTACCATCCCCCCAGCCCCACCCCCCTCTCTCTCTGTCCCCTTGAGTGAAGTGTGCATAGTAATCTTACTACAACCTAGCTGCAGCTGTGAGTTGTAATTAGATTACTTATAATCAGGCTCAGGTTTCATAACATTCATCTGAATGTTGTAAATCATGTTTACTGACTCAGGTGTGAAAAAACAGGCCGATGCGAAGTTGGAATGGTTACTTTTTGTCTCCAGTCATCAATACAGAGGCCTGGGTGGAGAGTAAACCTAAAAGCACAAATTGTTTCTGTTAATAGCAACAGTACATTGGAAAAATTAGCATTATTTTACAAGTTCAGATAACAGGAACATTAACATTCCACCAGACACTTTTGAGTGTGGATAGCAAGTAATATCACAAGGCATATTTTGTGATATTTTATCATCGTCTGTGTGCGCTGTTATATAGCCTAGACTTGCTGGAAAAGAGTGTGGTTCAGAATTTAGCTATAGTAGCTTGCTATATTTGGCTTTGGTTGTTTTTAATCTGTTTTATATTGAAGGTAGATAGTTCATTTTTAGCTGCTGACAATACTTTCCTCCATAAACATCTAACCTCATTAGCGTGTTGTTCTAGACCTATTGTGTATGTATGTTTTTTGTTTCTTATCACCTCCCACAGAAAGTACATCATTCAGTCACGGCACAATTCAGAGGGAAACGGAGGTAAATGCAACAGAATAAATTTTGTATAAGCTTGCTGCAGTTAAAGTCCCCTACACCTTCCATGTGCAGTGACTTTTCTGTTGTCTTTACCAATAGAAGACATGCCTCATTCAAAAGACATAGACATTTCATGCATGAAGGCGAAGAGAGAAGATGGAGAGGAGGAGGAAGAACTCATTAGTGGAAGAACTTAAGTAAAATGATGAGAAGAAGCTGGAGGGAAGGAGAGGATGAAATAAGGCAGGATATAAAGTGGGGAGGGGAATGAGAGAGAGAAGGAAAAAGTGAAGGATTTTGGAGAGGAGAGACATGTCACTTATAACATTCTTCACTGGGGAGAGATTGGAGAGTCGTGCATACCTTAATCCTGGTTTATATTTAGAATCAGAGATAAACAAAGATGAAAACCTAGCAAAGAACAATTCTGAAATCACAAACTTTTAATGACAACAAAAAATAGTGTAACAGGTTCCAAAACTTTATGGCAATGGTCCTGCACAAATATTAATACCCCCTGATAAATATTTGCATCATATTATCACAATTAAAAATTTTAGAAAGAACAAATGAAACACCTCTGTGTACATTTATTCTGAGTACATTTATTCAGCAAGCCGAAAATCCCACATTAGGAAATAATTAGAAATGTACTGATACCAGCTAGTTACTGGAATCCGGCAATTTTAAGCTTGATTAGCTCTGACAGGTGAATAGCTGCCCGGTCCAATAAGTGAGCGCACTATACTTAGCACTTCAGGTGTCTGTTTATTCAGAATGCAGTTTGTGATACTGTCATAAAAATTTGTTTATTCATATCCCTAGGACACATTTTGGCTTTCCTTTATGCAGAAAATATGGTTTTGTTTTAATTATGAGAGTGTTGTACCCCTGGAACCTAATTTCCTGGATCCTTCTATTTCAGCCCCGCTGTTTCTTGAGTGCATTTCCACTGTGGGGTTAAAATCTGGGTTGTTTTTGTAAATTTGATTTGCTGTTCCGGAGAGGTTAATTCTTCCAACCGCAGTGGTGTTCAGTCACTGAGTGGGAAAGAGAGAGAGGCTCCCTTCAACAAAAGCTGTGATTCTGTCACAATAAATACCTTTTGCAACCAATATAGTCCCTTTAAACCTATGTAAATACTGAATATTGTAGCTGTAACATGTTACACTCTGAAACAGAATTAGTCACCTCAAAGTCTCAGGATGTTTGTCATGTACAAACGTTACAATGTGCACAATGTGTCCAATAACATTGCATGTGTGGCTTTCAAGCTCAAAATCTATTAATGATACACAATACTGGTGGGATGTGATTGCTTGAATTTGAATAGCTGAGCATTACCATTGTAAACCTTTGCAACATTTTCTGTTTAATTTACTGAAAAAAAGGCTTTGATGGACGCTTTAATCTGTTTGTGTCCATAGACATTGAACATGGAAGTTGAATACAGAAGTGGCTTTAGTTCTGTTTAATCATTATTTCCACCAAACATGGCTGATTTTATTCATGTATTTGAATGTGAGTGCTGTAAAACACCTGGGTCTTGCAGTGGAAATGATGTGTGTTAAAGAATGGCCCAGAAAACTACTCTGGTTCCTGGGTCTTCTGTCAGATCCAGTAATTAGGTTCCTAATGTGTTAGGAATACAATGTTGTTTAGCTCCAGTTTCAGTCTGTGTTTAACCATTAAACATGTTTTAGTTAGGTTTAGGCTTTTAACTTGGTTATGCTTAGAAATACATTATGGCATGTTGTTAAATCACATGCAGTGAAGCTGTGGGTAAGATAACATTTACAAAAGGGTCCAAAGATGTCCTTAGTTTGCTTTTTTTTTTAAATAACTCTCTTTGTATTTCTGGTACACATGCACACAGCTTACAAACACATGTGGATCCCTGGTTAGTCTGCTTCCTGAAACGTCCTGAAATACAGAGCAACTGTCATCCCATGGGACTTTGCAAGCAGAATGATTTGATTTCCTCAGCTTCTACCAAACACCCACACACAGTTGAGTTACGCACTCAAGTAAACACATGAATGGACAAATAAGATGAAAGCATCTTCATCATCCATCATGATTTAAGGGTCTGTGTGTGTGTGTTTGTGTCTCTACACTTACAGACCTGCAGGCTGTCTCAGCGCTGTGAGAATCAGTCATAATTCTTCCTACTTAATTATGTAACAAAGTATGTTAACTGTGGAAAGGTGTGTGCATCAGGCCATGTTCTTCAATCCTTCCACACTCACCTTAAGGCTTTTTTCAGTGTAAATACACTGGCATCACGCTAGCTTTCTTGATATAAAAAAAGCCTTAAGCCAGCAATTTGACTTAAATGTACTATCTGAACCACTTCCACAGAAAACATGTCTGTGATGTACAGCAATCATATCACTGCCACCCTGCGCCTGAGGGGCTTGTTTGTCAAATACAGATGTAACTGAAAAAAAAAAAAAAAAAAATCCCACTTCCTTATACACAATATTTCCTTTTGCTGCAGTTGTCTGCGTAACTCGGATTTATGATGGGCGATAAGCTTTATAATAGAGTGATTACGACTCGGCAGGTACGCTACTTGATTTGCTTCCTTTCATTCTGATTGAAGGGTTTGCACGTATTAGCATAAATATGAACTTAAACTTTCATAGCAAGCCAAATCATTACACTGCAAGCTTTGAATGTCAATGAATCGGGTATAACTGCAGCAGCTCTTTCCCACAGATCATTTTGTAAAAGTGCCCAATTTTAATGAAGAAATAAAAATGTTATCAGTTCATTACTTAAAAAACTGTTTAGTTTATTCCCCTTTGTGTTACAGTAGTGCTGCGGTTTTCTAACTGATTTTCTTTTCCTAAGCTATAACAACTCTACAGAGCAGATCTCATAGTTGATTAATCAGATGGTTTACACGAGAGCTGGCTTCATCCATCCCTATAGGTATCTTAGACTGGCCTGCATGAATTATTGGTACTGAAACATGTATAAAGTTCTGATTCTGCACTCAGTCTGCAAATGCTGCTTTTATTTGGAAAAAATTCACTTATTTTGAAGGTAATGTCTGTTGTTTCCTGAAATCAGTACTTTCTTGAGCACCCTTATACCATCCATTGCAGTGCACCACTGTCAGAAGGCTCTGGACCAGTAGGCACAGAGAGGTGAATTTAGAAAAGTCAGCTCAAAAGTTAAGATTGTGTGCTCACTTTGTGGAAAACAGAGTCAAAGTCTTAGAGCTGACAACTTGAATTTCATTACTTACACTTAAGCTGCTTTCAGACTGTTTCCTATCTTGCATAATTAGTCTAAACTTGAGGGAATGAAGAGGATTTTGTTGAACATCAAGTTTGTGTGTTACTTTTGCTGTGCTGCCTGTTCTGGATGGTGCATGTGCACTGAGCTCAAGAGTGTGGAATACAGAGTGTTCTGCTGCATCAGAATATGTTGCTTTTGCTCTTACACCGCTGTCCTGTTTATTTAATTTTTCATATTTAGGAATCATCAGACCATCTGGGAATGAAACTGCAAATATGCGAATGGAAGTTATCAGAGAGAAAGTCTGTTTCACTTTCAGTTTCAATGCGGGGTTGAGCGAATCTTACATCAATTCTGTAGCAATGGCACAAACATGCAGGATCCATGTTGATAAAATACCAGTAGAAAAAACCAGTTTGGTTGCTGTAATGTCAGCAACGATATTGTCATTGATTAATAAGAAAGATAAAAACCATTTTTGGCATTTAAAATAAAAAGTAAATAAAATCATTTTATATATCGATAATCCTAGATTGTTTTATTATCTTTTGAGAGATGCCTGTCCTATTTCCTATCAGAAACAAACATGTTCATTGAAAATTATGTTTAAAACTGATAGATTTTTGGAATTAACTTTCTGCTCAGCCCACCTCTAATATACGCACATAGAAACATGCATAAATTGAGATGTACTTAAAATGAGACATGTTTTGATAATACAGCAGATCACTCATGGATTAATCATGATATTTTACTATACAAACTACTATATTTGAAAAATTTAGATTTTTTTCTTTGCGGCACTGGTGGCCTTTGTTATTTGAAACTAGGCATACAGGAAGTGGGATGAAGAGAGTCTATTAAAACTCGCTGAAGCGAATGCTGAGCTGCCATTTCCAGGTGTGGTATTTTGCCAATACTGTGCTTGGAGGCGATCTCTGGAGAAATAGAAGGTCGCGGGTGGTTTACTTTTCCTCCACACTGGCCATTCCTGGAAGAGCTTGACAAAGCTGGAAATCTGCCTCATATAAAAAGATCAGAAGATTCATATCCCGATCGAAGTCACTATTCAGGCGAAGATTAAAACCCACAGACGTTTCCTAAGGAGATGAATTTCCTCCTTGTTGTTCCAGTTGACTACAACAGTTCATCATAGAAGGTGACCGTTTAGAGTGTTTGCGGACGCGTGACACTTGCCACTCATAACTTCATTCCTTCCTAGAAGGAAGCCACTCGTCCCCTTTTCCCAGAGGATTTCGCCACCAAGTAAACTTGTTTTGTTTCCTACTTCTGACATTTTTGGACTCTAGTCTGGGCAGGGTGAGGTATATGGATAGATGTGGCCTTGGATCACCATTAGTTAATCCAATGTATTAACTTGTTGCATGCAATATTGATTGAAGTTCATGCTGAACTGTTTTAATTGCTGTTTTGAATATTGGTGAACTCTGAAGCGCGGCTGCACAGCAAAGTTGAATGTGTGTTTGCAGTGTTTTGATCAACTACGTGCTGACTCAGTTGAAATTAAAGGTGGACTACTGAAGTTTTTAATTCAAAGCAGACTGAAGCCGAGGTCTGACCCTAATTAGGTGGAAAGTTGTTGAACATGAATAGCTGGTTGTAAGAGGTGCTGTTGGTTTAATACATTTTCACATAGTTCATGATTATTTTGTGTAAGAGTGATGTTGGAGTCATCCATGTTGGTCGCACAGCTGAACATGTGCAACTCAACAGACATCGCTGCTCTGACGTCACCTGGGATTGTAAAACCCACAGAAAATAAAGTTTTGTTCCAGCCTGTCTCATGGGATGACACAACGGAGGTGCATATCTGGAGAGACAAAAGCTCGCAGGCGAACTTTTGCTCCACAAGGCCATTCCCGGAAGAGCTTGAAAGCTGGAAATCTGTCTGATACAAGAAGATCAGAAGATTCATATACCGATCGAAGACCACGCCGACACCCGGCGCAGGTGGAAACCCACAGAGGTTTTATTTCCAAGGAGATGAGTTTTCCTCCTTGTTGATTCAGTCGACTAAACGGTTCTTCATATTTTCCCCTCCTGGACGGATGAGAAGTTTACCGTTTTTTTTTCTTGCGTTGATCACCGACGTGTGATCCTCCTCCCTCATTTTTCTTCAGACCTGACCTATCCTCAACCAGTGGAGAGAATAAATCAACGACAGCGTAATTTCGTTCTTTTTATATTAAATTGGACTGGTACATTTAGAAGTCTGGGCAGGATGAGGCAGTTAAGGTGATTTACAATCACCAATAGTTAATCCAAGGTATCAACTTGTTGCATGCAATATTGATTGAAGTGTTTTATGCTGAGCTGTGTTTTGATTTGCTGCGCAGGCGCTGCTGAATCGTGCGTGTTCATGTTTTGTCCGGCTGATCCCAAATCAGCCAGGAGTTAGGAGTTGGACTTTTAAAAGTTTTTCATTCAAAGCAGCTGCGATCTGGGCCTCACCTGACCACTCCTTTGTTCCAGTTTTATTACTGGAGTTTTTCCACTGAGTTCCCGCCTCAGAGTTTTATGACTCTTTGTCAAGATTTGGGGCAATCAGCTGCTAGAGGCTAAAGGGGCGTGGCCCCACCGTTTTATCAGCTGATCTCTGGAATCGAGACATCAACACACCAGGAGGATTTCTCTTCCCATTTAACCCAAATTACACATTTTGTTCATAAAACTGCTGGTTTGATCTTCATAGACACTCAATGCGCATATATTTTTCCATTATTATTATTTTTAGGTAGTCAATTTATTCCCTTTGTGTAGAATGGTGCTTGTTAGTTAGGTGAAGGTTTTGGACCAGAATAATGGTATATCAGAATTATTTGGCTTCAATAAATCTTCATATATATAATTAAGAGAAGCGTTTGTGTTTATTTCATGCAAGAGTGATTTATCTGTCAAAACAAGGTCAATGTTCCCCCACCTTCTGTGAAGCGGTTGAATAAACAGTGACATTTTGTGGTTTTGGTTAATAATTTATCAATTATTAATGATGAATAGCTAATTGTAATTATTAAAGAGCTTTGAGCCCATAATCACAACACCAGAGGACATCTCTGATTTCTATTCGTAAGTAATGATTTTTGGTTAAGAAATTATTTTCCTGAATTATGATTTTTAATCATGATTTTTGATAAATATTAATGACTCAATAATCCTAATTCTTACATTTCATTAAATATTAAATAACTTAAGCACATTATTGCACAACAGGAGTATACCGTTACGTTCAACATACATTTATAATCTATTTCTTTTTTCTTTTACTAAAAGATGGCATGTCTAAAAATATACCCTTCTCAATGATCAGTGAAAAATCCTGTATTTTCATTATTTACCTTTTACAATGAGTCTTTGATGTTGGAAGGCTTCTTCAACATCACTTTTATCTTTAGCTTCCTCTCCAAAACATTAAGATTACTTCCAGTCAGAAGAAACATGTTGGTAAATTTAAAAGATTATTTTCAACCTAAATGTGCCAGAGCCCAGTCTCAGGTGACACCATATGTTATGAGTCAGGCAGCCATATTGGATTTAGAGTTTATGCTGGATTGGAAATGTTGTAATTCCCAAGGTGAAATTCAACTTAAGAAGGCATTCCAGTTTAATTTTTTTGACTTGGAGCTCATAAAGTCTGACTCGCTTGTTCAAATGGTGAGCAGCTTAATTTTCGACTTGGTCTTAAAACTTTTTCACTTAAGGGAAGAGTTTTAAGTCAAAGTAGATCACACAGGAAGAAGTCATAAAGGAATCTTTAAAGCAATGCCGACTCTCTGCAAATGTGTACTTTAAATCAACTCTCTTGAATACAGATGTATAGGTAACACCCTAACACTCTTCTTTTTTTTAAAGATTTGCTCTGGGGCACTAGTGGCCTCTATTTGGTGATTTTTCTTTGAAAGTAAGCAGGCAGGAAATGGGGTCAAGAGTGGAGAAGACATGCAGCACAGCTCACCGTGGCCGGGACTCAAACCAAGGGACAGCTGTGTCGAGGGCTGAAGCCTCTAGGGCTGCACGCTCTACCGCTGTACCAGCATCATGCTTTCACCCTTGTGTTCTTACTATATTAAATGGAAATTATGATATGCCATTATTTCTGCTTGCAGTTGTGTTGTTAGAAGGCTCAGAAAGGCAGGAGGACTATTGTTAAAGTCACCCACTAAAAGCAATATGAGAAATGTCACTATGTAAAAGTTTGAACAGAATTCAAACCACGATTCTTTTTATTATAAGCCGGCAATAACTAAGCAAAGACGCACTGTGAAAGAAAAGCTAAACAAAATAAACAAAATAAGAAAATATTTTCATTTTAAAGTTGTCAAAAGTATGATTTTGGAGGCAGACCATGTCGAAGATAAGCTCTCAGGAGCCGCATGGTGAATTAAAGGTTTTTAATGATAAAAACAAAAACAAAAACTTACAGCATGATATGAGTAGATCTGGACATTGAGCATGGACAAAAAGGCAGTCATAGTAACTGGCATTGAAACAGACAACCAAACAGTAGAATCCAGCACTGAACAAAGAGAAGACAGGAGCTTAAACAGGAGGAGAAACAGGTGCAGGCAATGGACTGGAACAAGGTGGCAGAGGTGTGTTAAATATAGTTGATTACATGGATGAGAGTGGGAACTAATAGACATGAATGGAGCTGAACAGAGATACTGGGAATAATCTAACATGAAAACACCTAACAAATATGAGCACAGAGAAGAGAAGTTGTATGGTAAAACCCAAATGGCAAAAATAGCAGATTATGGCAAGACCAAGCAGAACATAAGGAGAATGCTTAAAAACATGAACCCAAATGAAAACCAGAAACCAAACATTAGAGAACATGACAAAAGTCAGAATTCAAATCAAGTGCCTAAGGACTTTTATCTTTTATCACCAGCCCATCCACTTCCAGATATGAAAACTTTATTACAGCATTTTACAAAAATATCCAGTAAAAGCAGCTTTGTACATCCAGATACTTTTAGCTCAAGCCCAGTCTTTGTTGTATTTAGGTTTATCTTTTGACTGGGCCATTCGAAGACATGAAAATGTTATCTAAACCCTTCCATGGAAACTCTGGTGGTGTGTTTAAGGTCACTGGCAACTGGAAAGTGAACCTCCATCCCAATCTCTGTCCATGCTGAAGAAGCATTTCCAAATTATGGTGCTGCCACCCTTATGTTTTTCTATGTAGATAGTGCGGTCAGGGTGATATGCATTGACAGTTTTCTACAACATATAAGAGTTTTGTTTGAATACTAAATGTTTAGTTTTGGTCTCGTCACTTTTAAAACTTTAATTTGTGGAAGAAAACATGTACAATTTCATTCCAATTGTATTTTCTTGAGAATCACATAAAGTCACAAAAAATACTTTGAAGTGTGTGTTTGTAATTAAAAAAAAGTGAACATTTTCATGTGGATGTGATTATTTTGCAAGACACTAGTGGACCTGATCTGTAGAGAACTCCTGGTAGAGGAGTTATCTATGGGCCTGAAGTAAGTGATTATGTACATGTGATGTTCTCATAATCTCTACATTATGTGCAAATTATGTGGCTAAGTCTTTATTAAAAAGAATGGATTGATGCCCCCCCAAAAAACCCAGAATCAGTAAAAATATAAACTTTCCAATATGTTGTGGACACTCATAGAAGTCTTATCATTATGTATGATAAGCCATTGTGGATTTGTAAAGATTTTTTCAGTTTGCATTATGTTGTGCAACTAAATGAGTGACAAACACATATTGCTATATGTCATGAAAAGTTGAAAGCAATCTTTTGGATTTCAGTTAACTTTTGCTGATAGCTGTGTAAATGTCGGTTAAAGTAAACCTCTGTTGCATCAGCAGTAGTGAGCCAACAGTTCATGCTGTGAGTACATGTCTGAGTATTTATGTGTGTGCGTTTGTGTGTGAGAAACAGAGGGTGGGGTCTAATTTCAGTATTGATATCACAGATATCACTCACCAGGCACCAAACTGTCTGAACGCTTAAAAAGAAGCCCCTTGCAGCAATAAATCCTGCCTTTTGCCATCAGAGACTTCTAAATGCATCCTTTCAATGGCTCACTTTTTATAATTGTTTGAAAAATTTCACTAGCACCGAGGGACAGTCTCTTTGTAGACACTTCTTTAAAGCTAATTCTCCTTTCATTATTTAGCAGATCCTTTCCGGCTGTATATTTATATCTTTCATCAAACTATTTCACAAAAGCTATCAGGTCAAAGGTGTGAGATTAAATGTTGAGTGATTAATAAATCAGGTGAGGGTGGGGAACTCTTTCCACCCATCTGTGCAGTCAATTCATAAAACATGACCTAATATCAAGAACCATCACAGCAGAGATCGACAGACGTGCAGCAGGACAGTGGTCATCCCAGGTCATAAATCCACCAATCTATATTTCAAGAGTTATCTTATGAAAGTGAAGCCCCTGTGTTTTTCCAAGATGTGTTCTAAAACATTCTCTTTTGTTTTCCACCTTTTCTTAATCTTAGTTTTTAAGTACCTCATCAATATTTCATGCACTTGGACCTCTTGACGTTTGGGCAGACGCTTTGATGTTAGTTCTCCCCACCTGAATCCAATGTATTTTTTACAATCTCCTTGACAAGCAGCAATCCCATGGTTTTCTGCATTGTGCTGTCCAAACGTATTAGTTTATGATAATAGAGTAGTGTCCACTAGAAAAAAAACAACAAAGAGAAGATTAAACATGAATCACTTACAGGGGGAAAACTTGTATAAGAGAAGTCAAATAAATTGTTCACTTACATTTTGCAACAGATTCACTCTAAAATCTGCTGGGTGAAAATAACCCAATGCTTTGCTAGGTTAGCAAAATAATCTCAAATATGGGCTGATCATGGACTTTGATTAATTCAATTAGAAATACTCATAAATCATAAATTTTGCCTTTTTATGTTGACTTCATGATAAGTCATCTTAAAACCACTTTTTGACAACAAAAAAATAAAACCATGTACCCTATTGATGAGGATGTGCCATCTAGATCAGTAGTGTCTGACTGTTCTTCAGATGTAAAATACTTTCGTAATGGTGAAATGTTAAAAAATGTGTGGCTGCTTATCGGCAACACAATAAAAGGATGGCGTGACAGAGTTAAAGAGGACATCGATTTTTGCTGTTTGAAACACTATTTTACCAAGGATTTTGAATGTGTTGTAATCTTTTATTAAGGATTTAAGGGAAAGAGCAACCCAAACCAAAGTGAAGAGGACACAGCACAGCCACAGCAATGACAGAAATACTCTAGCGATGAATGAACAGCGGGACCTTGTGATAGCTGTTGTTTTTGAGCATAAAGTTTCTAAGGTAATAAAATGCTTTCTCTTACATCAGGTTTCACCTTACATTTGTCTGTGTCAGTACAAAATATCTACTGATGTCCACAGATCTTGGTAAAGCAAAAAATGTCAACTAACAATGCTTCTGCATTGTATAGTATCAGATGTGACTTCTTTTTCTCACAGTCAGAACCAAGTGAAGGAGAGTCTGATTGCTGCTGCAGTTGGACTGTATATTAATGTTTTAACGTCCCTTGCTTCCAGTACATGCATAGCATCCACTTGAATCAGAATCAGAATCAGAATCAGCTTTATTGCCAAGTTCGTACATACAAACAAGGAATTTGCCTCCGGTACACTTTGCTCTTTTGTTCTGTTTTTGCATTACAGAATATACAATTTACAATTTAC